>PNEQ01109185.1:0-57711 GCA_003012365.1 Medauroidea extradentata
ACAAAATTTAAATGTTGCAGTATGTTTACTAATTTTTGAGTTTTTCATCACATTGCTTTCGTTGGCATTCTTTTCTGTGTGTTCTAAAACCCTAGGATAACTCATCCCCCTACAGCCCTTGAGCAAACATTTCTGTTATCAAAATATACACTACAGGAAAGTAGGCTGATTAGTTCTGTATAGATCTACTTGTTTAATTATGGATACATTCTCGCCTATTTCAGTCAACAGTTATGTAAAAATTGGTGACTTATACCCAAAGGCATTTTGATGATGTAAAACAAGCGTAGTAATAATGTTTTTAGTAATTTGAATGAAAATGTGGTTATGAATAGTAAATGAAAAATTCAACGCGCTGGGTGATACCTCACCTTGAGGGACATTAGGTTTTTCAGCTCATGTTCAATATTTGTGACTGTATTGAAATACCGTAAAACGTGACGGCAAAAAATTTGTATACAGTAAGAAAGTGGTCAGACACAACATTTTGTAAGTAGTTTAAAACTCGCATGTATCGAACTTTATTATAGTTTTACAGTCTACATCACCTTTAGTCTTGTTGAATTAAGAAATAAAAATATTACATACAAAATGAATTTTTCTAAAAACGACGTGAACACGGTACTTTATGGCCGTAGCATTTATTTATGCAGTTTTTCTGTTACGCGTCGCATGTTTTTATTTGCTATGTGCCGATAACCACTCACTGATTTGCGGAAAGGAAAATAAGGAAAAGTCAATCTCAGTGGCTGCCTGAGGGTTTCAAAGCGCTGTTGGGTTTCTTACAGCGAGGAAATGTTAGACGAAAGTCTGGTCGCTTGTGGCAAGACACGAACTCACAATAAGAGTCACGTAATGCTGCAAATCAGAGTCAGTTGCTCGTTGATACGAAAGATTCGCTCTAAGTTCCGTGTTATCCATCCCTTACTGGACTTGACACTGATATACCATTCGCTCACATGACCAAAGAACCTGTTGGGTTGCACAAATGAACAAACCTTTTTTTTTTTTTTTTTTTTAATTTTAATTGGAATTTTTGTCCACATTAGAAATAGTTACAAACTACTGCACACCTGTGTAACCATCCCAGCATTTTCCTGACGTGATTTCAGAAAACCATAGAAAACGGGAATCAGAATGGTCAGCGCCAGAAATCTAACGCGGGCCCTCTCGAATGTGAGTCAGACGTTATGCCGCTGCGGCACCTCGCCCATTTCCTAAATAATAGTTGCACCGATGTAATCCTCGACGCTCATGGCCTTAAGGTCATATTTTAAAATGTTTTTATTTTATTTGAATGATATAAGAAACAACACTACCTCACGGTAGTAATGCAATTGAAACGGTGATATTAAAAACCACCCACGTCCACACTTTTTCTAAAATAGTATCATACCTGCATATTGTAGAGTGAACTGCGGTTCACAGAATGATGTGAATAACGCCACGCTTTACTTTACTACCGCACTAGAGGCCATCTGATAACCGTAGTTCTAATACTATTTGGTGTCTTTCCTTCTTCTTAGCAATCTTTGTTTCTGGACTTAGGTTGCTTTTGAAATAACCGTTTCAGTTATTAAAATATCACAGCTTTCATAAATCTGTTTTGATTTACGCAAGTATCGAGCGAGGTACTTCGCATTCGGGAAGACCCGGGTTCGCATTCTGGAAGACCCGGGTTCGATCATTGTCGCCAGCCACCATGATTTCGGTTCATATGGTTTCCTGAAATCGCTGCATGTCAATGCTGGGATGGTTCCTTAACAAAATGCGTGGCTCCTGTTATTGTACCAATTTGCGTGGCATCGTCTCTAGTGACCGTGCTGTCGACGAGACGTGAAGCCCACTTACTTTAACCTTAATTTTAGCAAGATGATGCAACAACATTTTGTAACTGATGCAATTAATGTCATTTTTTACTTCATATAGTAAAAATGTATTTTAATAGTTTAAACTTATTACTTACCGATGAATAACTGCAACCTAGTAAATATGCCAATGCTTAAAAGCAATTGTTCAGTATTTATATAACCACTAGCTGCCCCGACAAACGTTTTGTCAGATAAATAAATTAAAAATATTTACTAAGGAGTACAAAAAAATATAAAAACCTATACACAGACTTACCGAATGTATATACAAAATTTTATTGTATTTGGTTAAGCCGTTTCGGAGGAGTATGGAAACAAACACTGTGATACGAGAACTTTATATATTAGATTGTAAGATGTTTAGTACGAGATAATAGCTTGAAATAATATTTACTTCATTGTACACACACTTCAGCCCATGCTCCACTTTTCAGACCACTTTCACAATTATAGCTCTGCATCATAAAAAATGCCATCATTATCTTACGTATATGTAGTTACAGTGTGTCAGGATTTTGCTTAACACATATCAAAAGTAAAATATAGTGTGAGCTGTGGAGTCGAAGGTAAGAGTTATTCCTGCTGTGCGCCACGCACGTAAATGCGAGAAAGTATTTTGTGCTTCCAATGTCTACAAGCGGCGGTTCACAAGTGATATATATATATATATATATAAACGCACGTCTCATTACACTATAGCCTATACACGCAAGTCATTGAACTAGCGTGCATACTTAAAGGGCACACCTACCTGCGCTACAAATGCGTTTCAGCAAGTTACGACTATTCTACCTTTGACGAAACTATTTAATGCGCACTAGATTTCTATATCTACTAAAAGAAGAGACACTTCGAACATGTCGCTATAATTTAAAGAATTCGGCACTTTAATCAGAAACATCATTTTTGGGCCCTTCAAAATGGCCTAAAATAGCTTTTGCAGACTGTCGTATCTGGAAAACTTACAAACGGATTCGAAAAACACAACTGTAGAAACAAACGTTAGATTTTAGTAGTCCAGAAATAAATGTGGTAACCGCTTAAAGTCCCGTAGTAAATAGGAAAATAGTAACGCACTGCACGCCAGTTGAGTGGAATGCGCGGAGAGGCGGTAACGCATTGCATTACATATGCCGGTTAACAGTATTCTTACCGCTCCGGACTCACACATACAAACGCTGCCTAGGACCCTTAATATTGTAACCTCGCCTTTAACAGACTTTCAGTGGTGGACTTTAAATTTTATCCCGCAATAATAACAGCAAAGCTAAAGGAACACTGCGTGTCATATTGGTATTTTATATTAAATATATCAGAATTTTACTGCTAAAAGCAAAAATAATATGGAAATTAATTTTCATAGTTTTAACCTACAATAAATGAGCAGTACATACTTTGTTAGAATGAAACTGTACTATTCCGGCTCAGTAACATTCTTCAGAACTTTTGTGATTTAAATTTACAAATACATAACATTTGACCGACATTGACGATGCAATTAGTCATACACTCATACTCTGTATTTTAAGGCCGTGCCCTCTTGTTTCTACAATTTTAGAGACATTAATTTGTACGCCTAAACGAGAGCAGATATAAAAAAATATGTTTGGCAGTTTTGTTTAAAATCGTCTTCTCTATTTACGTATTGGCTGAATTTTTTCAAGGCAGTAAACACTATTGTTTTAGCTAATTATGTAAGTAACGAAATTCTACTTAATTGACTTTTTAGTCGAAACGGTGTAATTCCTTGCATAAAAAATATAGCTATCACGGATAAAACCAATTTGAAGCAAAACTGCCAAACAGATATTTGATATCTGCTATCATTATACTTACACAGTATTTATCTCAAATAGAGTACAAACAGCAAAGCATGGCCTTAGTTATTAATGTATTCTAGACTTTTACAGCGTCAACATGTATTGCGTATGTAAAAATCTGAAAATTATGAAAGTTCATTTTAAAAATCAGAATTATTTTTAACTACAAAAATAGTCAATGCGGTTTTTATACACTACTTTGCCTAGCCGATGACACTATTCTTCAGTGTGAATTATTTCATTTCGGTTAAGTCTGTTGGTTTTCCCTTCCAGTACAAAACCATTTAATGCTAATTTGGACTTTGACGCCACATAACTTAAGTAATATGGAAGCTAAAAAAAATGTTACTACTGTAATAAATAGTCAAAGTATGTGTGTACAAAACCAACCTATTTCGTATAAATACAAAAATTATTTAAGCAATAAAAATTTTCGGTGAAGGATTATAAAGTCATTTGTGGCACTGAAATTTACGGGTAATATATTTTTACCTTCCCTAGTAAAAGTAAACGTATTCCAAGAACAGTTCTTTTAATGAATGTTAATTTTCAGATCAAAATATACTACCGACCCCTCTAATGTCCGGCTTAATTTATGACGCCGATGAGGCTTATTGTGTTTTTATAAAACAAAATTCTAATCTGATACACAGCTAGGTTAATACAGCAAGTTGTAGCTAACTAATAGGACTACGACAAATCCTTTAATTCTCGGATTTTTTACTCGTGAAGTGTTCACAATACGTTTACATTAATATAATATATATTTAAATTTTTGCCGAGTTTAATATGTTTAATTGTATCATTCTTTGTCATGTTTTTAAACATTCAGACAATATAGGCATTAATTTATCCATTGTTTGCCTCCTGCAAAACACTGTGTTCAAAAATCTGAACAGATTCCGAAAAAAAAAGAGAGAATACAGCGAATGCATATTAAAATTTCTTCGGTTATAAATTATTTATCCTTGCAGTAATTGTGTCGAAATGATACTGATGCATCTGACTAGCTGCTGTTTCTTTTATTTACACTTCATATCTGCGGTGCTGCCATGTGGACAGTAATATATCACATGAAAAATCAATAGCGTGTTTATATACATAGAATACTTCATATTTGTAAGAACATTTAGCATGTTGATGTTATTGTATTTACAAAATGGGACATGCCAAGCATAAAAACAGGGGAAAATGTGAGCGAAGAGAATTCGGCGCGGTGCATATAAACACTTACATAAATCAATGCAAAAATACGTTTTCGTCACTACACGAAAACTGGAAAAATGTAAATCCTAGGCAACTTATTTATCCAAATTAAGGATAAAATATTAAGCAAGACTAACACATTCTTTTAGCATAATTTTTCTGCAGTAGTCAAAGTGGCTAAAATTCGGCCTCACAAACAGTTTACTAGAAAGCGTTACTGAAACACAGTGTTTGCTCTCAGGTATAAATACTTTCTAGGTTTGTTTCTTTTTGGTTATGTGTACATTGGCATATGTATAAATGTGTATTTCAACAAACGATTTTATTTTACTTTCAAATAATGTACAATACTCTTAACTATTTAGCAAACTTCACAAGACATATTACACGCAAAGCGGTAGGAATATGTGATGAATAATATCGCTGTTCTCTCCGGCACCCATAAAACACCAAATACTTTTTTTTTTGCAAATGACGTTGTTCTCGTAAGATAACAGGTCTGTGACGTAATTCTACATTTCAGCAGTTAGCTCCAGTGAACGGTGGAAAAGTAACCTTCTTTCACCGTGTTACGTATTTTATGTACATCGTTATCATCGCCCGAGGGTGCGAGGGTTTGCTCAAGGGCAGCCGTTAAGATGAAACACAATGTCGACGTTTGTAGCATCGCACAGGCGCGCCCGTGATAAAGGGCATAATTCCACCGCCTCCTGCCAAGTAATGTTCTGTCGTATTTCTCTCCGCCACAGTCAGGATAGGAAACTCTTCCTGATATATAGATGTGGCTGCAGCAAAGTAATGTCCGCTAGGTGACACGTGACGCGTGAAGGAGGGAGGAGGCTTGCTTTTGGTGACATTGTATTCAATACAATGACGAAATTTCATAACGTGAGATCTTTCAGGATAAGTTGGCTCAAGTAACACATTTTAATACACAAGATTCTTGTTTCAGCTGTCCAGAAAATTTGAGAATTTTCAGTGCCTTTAATTTTAAAACTTTCAGTTATGTTTATGGTCCAGTGGCTGTAAAGAAGTATTTGAATACTAAACAATTAAGCAACTTATTTGGTAATTAAAATGACTTCACCATGTTTCTAGATTAAATAGTTTACCTGTTATCTCATCTAAAAAGTACGTTATGTTGCCTACTAGAGCTTAAAATTGAAAGTAATCATCTCTTTCTTATCACAAATATAGAAAATAGCGGTTTTATAATCGGTCGGTTTAAAAAAAGTTTCAGAACTTTTAAATATACATACGTTATTTTAATTTTAAAACATTAATATTCCAAAACCCAATCCTCGTTATTTTATCTCAAACCCACATAATCAATTCTCATAAACTTTCAACGCTGTAATGATTTACATTTATGTGTCCATAGGATCGAGCTTCTTGGAACGTTCGGTATATCCTCATTTTATCACCTCCTGAAAAGTAAAATTATATTCGAAGAAGTTAACTTTTCAAAAACAAAGTCATCTTAACATAGTAGTGTATGTTAATATTTTACGCATGTGTCACGTCAAAGGTCACTCAGATAGTTATACATAATATTTTTCTTCTGCTAGTACGAAAGATAGTTTGCAAATGCTAGAATAATAGTTTATTTTAGTCAATCCCGTTTCAAGTACAGGAACGTCTACTTTAATAAAGATACAGTATTCAGTGTATCATTTGCCGTTGTTCAAAACAGTGGTCAACCACAAGTGTTAGAGTGCGCAATAACACGTTAGAAAAAATAAATCTATAAAGGAAGTATTTTATGTAAAATATTTCATTACTGAATTTTTCAAAAGTTATGTAAAAAACGACGTCAAGTAGGACTGACAAACTTCCTTGACCAACATAAATATGAAATTTGTTAACATAAATATTAACTACTAGTTTATAAAACTTCCAAGTATTCGCTCACTAAAAATAAAATTGATGGCTTGAATGTAGTATTCAGAAATTAGTTAAAATTAATATTTTTTATCTGGTTTTTAATATCCAGCTAGTAACTCATATCTAACTAGGTCGACAGAACTGTACCAATATTTGTCTCCGTAAACTTGACAGTGCCTGAAATCTCCAACGAAACTGGTCGAAAAGCAAACTATCCCATATTTGTAATGTTAAGTCAGCAACGAAGCAAAGAAACATTCGAACTGAAAGTCTGTATTCTCATGAAACCCGACAGCTATGTTTGAATTCCACAAAATTAATGAAAATAGATTATGTTTAAATGTACATTGTTTTTAATAAGATTCTGGTTGTACTGTATGTTGAAATTACAGACGAATCGAGTTTCTTCTTCGGTAAATTTTTTTCAATAAAATACATTAATAAACTTTTTTTTTGTATTTTCGCACTATCCTTAAACAAATAACTTTCCTTAAGCTTTGAATACTGCATTTATGTAATTATAATTTGTTCAGACCATTACCGTTCAGCGTGGGTTGTGAATAGAATAATTGGTTTCCTAAAGGTTAATTTATAACGTGATTATTTCTCGACTGAATTGTATGTATTAAATAACCTGCATTAAATAAGAAACATAATGTACTAAATAATTTTAATATTGTGATCACCTGCTACATGTATTTCGTGATTATCGATAAAACCACAAGTTGATGTACAACAAATAATGTACATTTGAAAGCATTCCTAAAATAGCAAAGAGTCCACGAATTTCATTATTGGAATTCGATTCCCTAGTTTGAATTGGAAACTCGCCAGTAGAAAACACGCTTCCTGCATATATGTACTGAGATAATGAGTAAATCTGAAAATAAAATAGAATATTGGTGTTAACGAACACGTATTCTGTTACATGCTGATTTGAGTTTTAATAAAAGTTGCTAAATTCTCAATATATTAATTTCATACGTCAAAAAATGTTACATTATCATATACACCTATGTTACGGTAAATTTTAAGAACTAATGCTTTTTCTGACAGCCAACAAGTGTCGTTTTATAAATTGAAGTCATTGCATATTGTTCCGTTAATACGCGTGCCAGATGATTGCAAATGCGAATGGATGAGAAAGAAACAAAAAACTTTAGAAAACAAAAGACGCAGAAAACTTGGCCTGCCTATCAGATAAGAGAGCGTGTTCGCTAAATAGATTATCAATGGATTCGTAACACTGATAAATTACATAAATCAATTGTTCGCATTTTTTGATAACATTATTATGTGTAAGTTAGTTGAGTCGTGAAAGTGTTTAATCAGCAATCAGAAATAAGTATTATAAAGTTCAAGACAGTATAGTCAATGACACATTACACAGTTTATTTTTCTTCACTGTATTTGTAGTCCGTTTTTATTTCTTGTACTGAAATTTTTAATGTTTTATTGCTGATTACACAAACTCACCACTCAACCAGTTGTATATGAGCCATCTTCCTTCCTCCCTTGTGTTTCATGCCTAATTCTCTATTTTCACCGCCCTGTTACATAGTTAGTCCACAACTGTGCCTATAATTTAATTTATGTTTGCTCTACATCTCATCAAACTTACATGATACGACCACGCCCTTGATGAAGGAAATAAAATGCATTCGCAATTACGGGGAGCTATGGATTTTTGTAATGAGGATTACCAGAGCCAGGAAATCAAACCCTGTTCCTCTCGACTGCGAGTCCAACGTGTTTGCCGTTGCGTGACCTTGCTTGGCACATTCCGTCAATGAGTGACTAAAATATTCACCAATATACGCTTGTCAACACTGTATTGACAGTATTTTGTATTTTTCCGGTAATCTGTCATACAGAAAACATTATCATCAGTGGCAACTACGTAAAAAGACAAAGAAACACAAATCTAATATTTCCCTTATCAAACTGTACTTACATTAATAACTGACTATATGTTGTATTCTTACTGATAAGGGAATTATAAAAAGTAGAAACACATTTACTGATCATCTACGGATACATAATAACAAATATTTTTAATGTAACATGTTTATAATACTGACTAAAACCTATAAAATTAGGCTCCTTTGCAAGTACTTCTAAGAATCAAAACGAAAATCGTGGTGCGCATTCAAAGATAGAAGCAAATAGTTTATAGGGTAGTTATTGTTAAGAAAACGTATATAAAAGTTCATGTAATTTGCAGTGAAATAAAATTGTTAGTTACTTAGGTTATCTATTGCAGGCACTTCTTTTCTTACTCGTTTAAATTATGAAATTGTATTTTAGGTGAAATCGTTTTATACTTCTGCATCCATTATAAAAATGTGTTACATTAAAACCGACTTTATTTTAATATAATTTTGTTAATATAAACCCGTGTGTATGAATTTTTGTAATCAGTTCTGAGCATTGTTTAAATGTTTAAGTCGCTAGTTCATCGGGAAGTTAGTTTAAAACGGATTGCAAAATACGTATCGAACAGGTAAAAACGTGTTAATAAAATAAATGTAATGATAAAATACTAAGCTTCGAAAAAGTTAATATTTTGCAACAGGCAGAAATGTTGTATGCGAATTACTGAGACTGCAAATAATGAGAATATTTTTAATAATTCAAATAGTTTTGAAACGCATCGAAAAGTAAAAAATGTACCTCTACAAAATATTTATAGTAAGTGCTTGACTAAAAAAGGGATTCAGAAGCTAGGAACACTGTGGCGCGTAATGAAACTTCAGGTTTAATAAATAATATAACAGAGTAATAATAATTTTTTTTTAATTGGTAGAAAGTTTTGTGTAAAGTTCATTGCATATGATTCTAGAGAAGTTTCACATGAATCCCGTGAGCTGTTTTTCAGATATAACACGTCAAAATAGCAGTTCTTTTTAGCTATTTTGAGGTGCTCCAAAATTATTTTTTGATAGACGTGTTGCTTTGAAAATCATTTCCGTCATCGATTGAAGTATATTTTCTTTCGTACATTGACGCAATGGGTACATGTGGAATAGTTACAAAGTATTTATGAACACACATCAACACATTTTAAGCGCGAAGTAGGCGCATATTTCTGTGTTGTTGCTAACCCGATTTTTTTTTTTTTTAGTGAGCTTTGTCCATTTACTGCTCTACTTTAAGGCGTGGTTAGATTTTTCAAACGATAAATGAGCATGTGTAGGGAGAAATAGTCTTAGTTTGACACATGGAAAAGAAAAAATTGCCGTAATTAACGTGTACCTAAAACGAGTCTTTAGTACGTTCGTAGCACTTATCTTCAAAAATTCAGTAAAACTAAATTCTTGTTAAACAGTTTTGCGAATCGGGGAATCATTCCCAATGCACACACTTCACTGAAAATATCTGTATTTATCCACGAACGCATATTTATTTTTAAGGTAGTGGCTATCTGCAGTGATATTGCGTGAAACATATAATCATTAAAATAAAAGTGTACTAAATAACATTCTGGAGTCCTTCAAGCAATACAAATAATATTTTGCTTGATAAAAGAGGAAAATAGTTTAACTTTGTTTACGATTAACTAAGAATATTTTAATAAACCTTGAAAACCATCGCTGTACGTCACTGATCATTATTCAACTATACAGCAAATTCCTGAATGTAGTTCAACATACATTTTTATCGAATTACAACATTCCTGAGTTACTATAAAATAAAATACAAATAGTTGTATTTTATTAGCTATGCATATGTAGTATGGCAATACATGTAGGTTTATAACTACTACATATTGTAACTTGATACACTAAGTGGAATGTATGATGCTGAATTTCTTGCTTATTTACGCCCGCTTGTACGCTACTTTCGCGTTCAGTAGGTTTGCTTCGTCCATTACTAGTGTAAGCTATTGTTTTAATGTGAATTACTATTGTTAACGACCGCTAGCCGTTGTATTTGCAATTACTTACCGATCAAGAGAGACAGTTTTTTTTTTAATCCAAAAGTTCAAGATGCCCTCGTTCCTCTTCAAAGTACACGTACTGAAGACTGAAGAAGAATATATCTTGTCGAGTTTCTGTTCATTTTCATTAAAAATTTTAATAGTCCTTATATGTGCGTCGAGGTTGAACTGTCGATCAAATATTTACAATGGGATTTTTAGAAACTACTCTTACACGGCGTTAATTTTTAACGAAATAATTTAAAACCACTGTTACTAATTAGATAACGCTCGTTTATCTCTTATAACTAACTGTTAATATTAACTGTCATCTTTCGCGTGACTATGTGATTAAAAATATTGTATAACAGTTTTATGAACAGTAGAGTTGATATGCGAACATTGTGCAGGATGTTAAAAATAGGAACACTTGGAAATATTATTAACATAAGCGGAAAATACAATCTAACGGAACATAGATGTAAACCAGGACTTTTAAAAATGTTCACATTATCGTTAACCCCTATACTCAGATGAAGCTGCATTATATATTTTTATGTTCAAGAGCTGCAAAAATTAGTCATTTTTTCACTATTTGTAAATTTTTATGTATTTTAAACCGTGCAATAATTTCCCACAGTTTTATGTAATTCGCAGTTTTTTATTATTATTTACGTCGTTAAATGTGCTGAAACCAAAAATACTAAGTTGAATAAAATTGTTCATAATCTATGAATGTCGTTTACAAATCAAAACCGGAAACTACAGACATATTTTTGCTCTCCGAGTGGATTGTTGATTTACTGCAAAATGTCGGCAATAGAAAGACAGCAAGTTTGACGTCTCCATTGTTACCAGACAGGCTCCCGCATCAGAGATGATAAAAAGTTTGCGGTTGTTTCGTGGCAAGAAAAAAAAGCAAGCCTGGCAAGGAATGGCAGAGACCACGAAGAAGTTGTGCGTGGGATGAGTCGCGAAACAAAGCGTAGAAGCGGCAGGGTGGGCCACAGCTGGTGAACGTGTAGCTGTAACAAGTTACAACTAGGCCAAACTGTAAAATTGACACTGGGAGAAAAAAAGTCGCAGACGCGATGCGACGGAGCACGAAAATGATAGTTTTGTCCAGCGACAGCAGCAGCTGAGATGCAGCTGTCAGCAGCAATTTCCTAGAAAAAAAATTATCTTTTATGCTTGTTACTGGTCACTATCCTCTTGCCTGAGTTGTAGTTTGCAGAGTGATTTAAATTTCTTCGTGGTGTTTTGTTTTTCACTGGAATAGTTTTCGGAACACAAACGAGGAATAAGATGAATATTTTAACGTCTCTATACCAAAGGAATACGAATTTTTCTAAGCAAACAAAAGCGTGGGCCTTGGTTTCTATGACACTTATGATAGTGCACACTAAAATTTGATCACGGTCATAGGCTAATTGGGCCAAACACACTGAAATTTTCATTAGATGAAATTTCTTCGCACCTAATTTGTTTTTGAATAAATCTAATATTGACTTATCAAATCTTACATGACGTGGTGTTAAGGAACTATCAGTCGATAGAAAAAATAGTAAAAAACATTACAAATAAAGTAAAATAACATGTCATTTCGGTAACGCACACAGTTATATTTAAATGAGAGAGAGAGAGAGAGAGAGAAGCCCACCAAAAAATGTAAAAAAAATTTTTTTTTTTTCAAGGTATACTTACTTGAGCGATTATAACTTTATAACGTGAATATGCACTCATATTGAAGAAAACGGGCTTATTTGTTGTTCTGGTAACTTCTAGTTGATATTATAAAACTTTGACGACAGGAAATAATATTACATATGAAGGCAAACTCATAAGATTTGCAATTTTTCAAGTTGTTGTTGTTGTTGTTGTTGTTGTTGTTGTTGTTGTTTTTTTTTTTTTTTTTTTTTTTTTTTTTTTTTTTTTTTTTTTTTTTTTTTTTTTTTTTTTTTTTTTTTTTTTTTTTTTTTACTTGGAATTCATTCGGCAAGCCGTAGTACAGTAAACGTCACATCGCACGCTATCTCGAGCTTGACTTTTCCCCGGTATTGATTCCAAACCAGGCAGCCCTAAAACAACGGTAGAGTTTGTATTCTTTTGTTCGTAATCTCATTCCCTACGTAACGTATATCTGCAGCGCTACTGAAAATCAGACATTATATTTTCTTTCACAATACCTTCTTACCACGCTAACTGGCAATAAAATTTAGCTTTCCTAACATGATATTGTTTCTGTTTGTTTCTACCAAGTAGTCAGCCGCAGTAGCGTAATCGGTTAGGCGCCGGTATACGGTGTGAGTGGTCCTGGGTTCGAATCCCGACTCGAGCATGGCTGTCATGTCGTTCCCTCGTCGGATCTTACGTCCGCGTTGTTCATAAAGGAACGTAAAACTCTCTCAAATACTCACCTGCTACCACGTAGGTCACGTGCTCAATTATGTAATCGTTTGTACATTACACGGCTTACTAATTAATTTACCTAAACCTGATATTTACTTGAATTACAGGTCTAGACTGTTAACAACATTGTATGATTTTAAAATACACAAAATAAATATAAGCGGAATATTTCGTTGCGTTTCAATCCTAGTCAATTTGGCATCAAATACCGAGATAGTGGCTGCACAATTCTTTGTTATATTTTTCCTGAGCGATAGTAGTTGTTATGTAAACAATTTTAAAGAAATGCTGTAAAGAAATTTATGTGGAAATTTTATATAAGCGACAAAAAGCAATCGTGTTAGTCATGGCTCGGTGTGCACTAGGCACATATTTTCCGTTCTCCGTATCTCTCAAAGTAAAAGGACTGCCACTTCCCCACAGCTATTTTTTCTTGGTACCGGAAAACAAACTGCGTCTCCAAGCGGAACACGTCTTTATCCAACTTTTGTCAAGTTTTATGATGAAATGGGAAATCTTTTAAATGGCAAAGTGCTTAACGTGTTTACACAGTTTGAATGTTCTTTATATGCTCCCCTTTTAACTATCGTTAAAATTTCAAGACATAGATATATGGATAAAATTGTTCATTTGGCTGCTATATTGTTATGGGAGCCATACTGCCGTTTGCCGTATGCAGTATTGACACAGCACTTGATAATGACGGTGCAGCCTTATATTTTATGCAGAGGTATTCTCAGTTTTCATGCTATGTATGCCGGTATTGTGTGAGTTTAAAATATGGGACCTGAACATGAGTTTAATTTTTATTTGAAGTGACCTTGACCTATAAAGCAAAAAAAGCCGTTGCAATAAAAACGTTTGCTGGAGACATTACTTAATGTATGTGCTCTGATACGTAATGCTAATAATTAACTATTATACTAACTGCATCAACATTTTACAGGATTTTGTTATCAATGCTTCAACACTTGTCACGAGTGCGTCGTTTTAACTGTGTGGCATTCATATTGATCTTTAATTTATATTTCCGTGCATATTACTTAAGGTAAGTTCAAAACAGCGACGAAATGAAAGAATGTTGGAAACAGGGAGAAAACCTGCTGGCCTGCAGACGTTTTTAAAAACTACATAGAGATTAGTTGCACTGTTATTGAGAAATGTAGACAAGACAGTAACATAATGTTATTTTGGTTAATTTCAGGTTTTTATTTTAAGAAATAGGAGAATTTAAGCACAAATTGAAACTATTTGAGCCCATGTATAGTTAGACCTGAACCTACAAATATCCACTGTACCTTTAGGTGCTACGTCACTAACTATATTGGATTATATAATTGTTCGCATTTCTTTTGACCTGAAAAGAAATTTTTCAAATCTGACATTATACCTGGAAATTCTATTTACTTTGCGCTACGGTGCAAACATTACGATTGGGCATATTTAGGCAACAATCAGTCCAACAATTTGTCGTATTAAAAAAATCGTTTGTCCGATTGGTGCCTAGTTGTCGTCAACAATGTTCATTCCTGCATTGTAGTTTTAAGAAAATAGTATTTTAGCTACAATCGCAGTTAACCTTCTTTTTCTCTGACTAAGCAAAACCTCAACAGCAAAATATTTAAAATTAGTAAAGGAATTGATATCAACGGTTATGTTTACTGCATTACAAGTATTATTTTCATTGCATAGCAAGAACAAATTATGAAATGGTTTTCAAACCGGGTAACGGTGGGTACCCGGAGTTGTAAAATGCTAGGTTCACGCGGTGCAAGAATTAAGTCCGTCTGCACCTCAGTAGAAGTGCAGCTATTTTAATTAAAAGAGGGGTCGTTAGGAAAGGCAAAGGCGCGGGGGTTCTTGGGTCTTAGGCTAGGGGTGTGATGGAGGAGGATGGGAGTGGTAATATCTCGTGAAAATGGGACCGCGAGGGTGGAGATAACTGCCAGGACCTTCACAGCGGCTGGCGAGGTGATGATAGTTTCTCCGAGGAGCGACTCCTGAGGTAGAACGTGACTCGTCAGCGTCTGGCCCCTGGTTGTAGCAGCTAACCGCAGCTCCTGAGCACGCTAGAGACACGTCGCAACCCTCACCCTACATCCATCCGCTAACTATCGCCTCTACTGCTACGATGCCGGGCGCAACTTCCCAGTAGGGGTTCACGACAAGCATTTCGCAAGAGCCAAGTTGAGAGATATTTACAATATCCACGATACAACACTTCAACTATCGGAAAACGACATCACTACTCACTAGGCATACATTGTTTTATTGTTCTACAACACGCGAGTTTTAATGTGAAATGGCTTGATTTACACCTGGTCTCACGTCAATATAAAATATCTCAAGCTGTTTCTTTATAAGTAAACATATAATAAAAAAAAACCCTGTAACGTATATTGTTCGATGGCTGATAACGGAACTGTTGTCAATTATATGAACATCGTAGTTTAAATAAAATTACTGTTTAAAACATGCTTTTCTAGCCATATATACTAAAAATTTAAAAAAAAATTATTGTAAAAATTTAGTTTGACAGCGATAAGATACCTCACGGTTCACTATTACTTAAATTTTCGAATTTGCATAAGAAAACAATAAAGTAATTAAAAAAAAACTTTAACGTAAAAAAGCGTGGGATCCTAAACATCACTTTCCTTAATTTTACTACAAATTATTCGTAAAGGTAGAGTCATAATGTAAGTAAGTCGAGAACATCCTAATTTTTTCAGCAACAAAGTTAACTGATTGGTCGAAGACATTCTTCCAATGTAAGTTAAGACTTATTAAAAAGTATAAATTTAATGAATTGTGGTGCAGTTGAACAAAATAATGTCATTTAAACATAATTATCAAATTTTAATTCATATTCCTACAAAAGCTTATTTTTCAGTTGTTTAAACTATAAATTTATTACATACTTTACAGTTTTCAAACAAATGGAAGATAAGCGTAAATATTCAGTTAAAAAATACATATTTTTTAAGATTTTCATTTTTTTGTCGAAACCAGATGGCATTTTTTTTTTCAAAATGGGTGAGTATACCAGGTCGCAACTATGAAATTATTGTATTGTCATTTATTCTTAATAATAATGTAGACGAAAATTAAAATTATTCGGACAACGGGAAGTGGGTGAAAATTGAATTGTAAGATTTCATTACATTTATACGTACAGTAGGTGCACAATAAAAACGTATTACCAAATTCAACATTACATTTTGAGCGCGGAGTGACTTACGTTTGCAAGTATGCGATTGTGTTTGTGCGTGCTCGTATAGAGCAGTATATAATGTAAAATATGTACGATGTTGTATATTTATAAAAGTACAGTAATTATTTTTACGTAAAAATATAAATATCGTGGGAGGAGGACATACGAAGGCCAGGGTACAGCTACCCAAACGCAGATATTAATACTGGGCCCCCGTAGGCAATCTTCGTACCCCGAAATGCCATGGAATGATGCCCTACAGTGAAGAAGATCTGGAATGAAAAAAAGAAAAAACCGGTCAATTACCGAGGAAAACCCGCCGGTCAGCAACATCGTATTTTTTTAAACGTATATGCGTAGGGGTTAAATGTAAGCGTTACCTGACAGTATTCGTTTACAAAAATGCACAATTCAGACTTACGTCAGTGCCTATATATATATATATATATATATATATATATATATATATATATATATATATATATATATATGTGTGTGTGTGTGTGTGTGTGTGTACATATATAAATACATATACACATTTGCAAACTAAGGGAGTTCCTGAACTACTGGTACAAACGCAGTTAGGCGATTCCTTATGAAAGTTAAATTACAAAATATATATGCCACTTAGTATCAAGGTTTAATATTCAGGGGGTAATAAGCCTTTGAAACCGTAATGTATAAAAAATATGGGGAACAGAATTATCTAAAATATTCTGAATATTAATTTATGTTATTAGGGCCTTCAAACCCACATGTGGTGGACACTTTCAACCTTGACTAAAATAATAGGAGTGAACACTCTCTAATTGGATGTAGCTTTTGTACCGTCGGGATACTAGAACATTTGAAGATTTTTTTTTTTTTAGCAATGTGAGGTTTGTAGCAAAATTGGTCCTCTTGTTGCAATTGTCTAGAAGTGATAGTTTTTGTTAAAAATGTATACGAGTGCCAGGATACCATAGGCAATATATGTGTGTTCATATGCTCATTTCACAGGTTACGGTGGAAAATCACTGTAAAAAACATTATCCACACCACAATAAATTCACGATAACCTCTCAACAGGTACAAACGCCGTGAGATGATTGTCTATACAAAATGGGGTAGAACATATTTATTACGAACAACGTCGTACATTAACTCGTAAGAGAGACATCCACACTTACAAACCAACGTTTCAAAAGATTTTCACTGAAAATAATAACATCTACTTGAAATTAATGATATTGGTCTGTGAATGATGGTGTCGCATAACGTTGATCTAAAGGATTTGTGGACTACATACTTTTCCTACATCGATAAAATAAAGAGGCGGTATGTTCCTACCATTGTATAAATAACTCTTTGGTACTTTTAATGCTATTCAAATATGTAATATACATACATAATACACGTCACCTTCTTGGAACACTTTAATACGAGCTGTTTGAGAGGAAAAGCATGCGTTGTTGCCTGTTAGGTACGCAACCCGCGTTGCAGGGTTGGTCGTGCGACTATGGTTTAGTTGCTGTGTTTGAAGACGGGTTACGTGATAGGACAGTCGTATGTTTATACAGATCTTCTGATAGTTGTAAACCAAAAAGGGAAACCGTAGATGGCAACTGCACGAGAACGAGTCATGCAAAAATTCCACATTTATTTTACAGTAACTGTTTAAAGTTTGCCCTTTATATGTACATATAAGTTCAAAAATTTACCTTCATAAAACTAGACACATTAATAATATACACACATATATAAGCACACGAACATACGTCTATGTATTGAGAAGTTCTAAAAAGTTACCAAATTTAAATAATAAAGTACAATTTGTTGTTGAAATGAAATAAATTAATTTTCCTTAGTTACGTAAGTGTATTGTTTATGGTTTTTTTAAAATAATTATCATATATAACGTAGCAAAGAGATAAATATACAATAAATATTACAGGACTAGATCATGAAAATAATTTTTGAGTTAATATTTATTCAATATAAATACTTGCTTAGAGGAAATTATATCTTAATATATGAAACATTTCAAAGAGACACACATGATTGCGCAGTCTAAATCTCGGGTTCTGCACGTGCTAGGGGTTGCAAATTTGCACAGAATTTACGCCAGAAACATGTTGGCGTTGTTAATAAGTAATCGCTAAACAAAGTTTATTGAAATTTTTAGGACTTCGAAAGTAAATACGAAAGAAAACATGTGGGGTCAACCTTAGAAAAAGGTATTCGCTAAATTTAAGAGCAAACATGTCGCTAGTGTGATGAGTTTCTGGTGAACTATTTACAAAGAGATAGTTTTGTAACAACGATTACCGCGCAAGAGATTACGCTAAAGAAATGTGACACACGTGAAAAATATTGGTTCAAAATGTCGATAGAAACAATTTTTTTAATTTTTGTGTTGGCTTTCAAATTTTTGCCAAACTAACTGTACGTTGTTGGTATTTAATTATGTACCATGCTTTCTTAAGCAGGATACTGCTACTCAATTGTAAATGACTCAAATTGACATTAAAAAATCTCAACTACCAATTCGTAAGATAGTATTTGTTCGTAGGCATAATGTTTCTGTTTGTATGCTTTTATGCCTGCCAAACGTTCTTAATTACGATTAAAAATAATCAGTTTAATGTGATTTTCCCTGAACTTTAGGGGTTTTGTCACTTCTTCGTACCAGAACACACGTTTTAAACATTGCAAATAATCTTTTAAAACTTTTCAGCGCCGATCAGCGGTACCTTGTAGGTGAAATGCGCAATATTTTGCTAGCCTACTCATCCGTAGAGATCCACGAAGCTTCTTGCTGGGAACGAACGCAAATGTCCATAAAGGCGACTTTGCATGCGGTTCGCAAAGGAACGTTCGGCTTATCGTCTCCTCTCGCTCGCACACACAGGGCGATTCTCACGCTAAGATTCTCCTCACCGAATCGTAAAATAGAAAGACACCAGGTCTTGAGGAGCCCCAGGCGGGAATCGATACTGGCAGGGAATGAAGACCGGCTTTGTCCGTCTGATCTTCGGAGGATCTAGTGACTTTACTCCTGCCAGTCTGATCTAGCCGTGTCGTAGATGGCGTAGCTGTTGAGAACAAAGGGAGACCAGAGACACTGAGATACTCTCTCATCGGACATAAAGTTGGAACTCTTACAGGGAATGTCAGGACAGATTGAACCCTCAGGTTTTAAAATTTTAGAAATGATGATATGGTACTTGTACTAACTTAGTATCCGTACCATAGTTTTGCGTTGTTTACAGTAAAAAACACATAATTTCATATTTTTGATGACCAAGAATATTGTTTCGAAAATAATATGTAACATTAGAAGAAATAAATAAATTAACGAAAATATAAACGTAATTGATTCCACCTTTACTAACTGAAATGATTATGTAAATATATTAACCCTTTGCAATATGCGGGGAAAGCTTTGTATATTAATATTTAAAAAAATTAATTGAACCTTCCCTGAGAAGTAGAGGAATTTAGAGAATTTTGAGACATTGAAGGAAATAATACTCTACGATGAAATAAGTAATTATCCCGATATTTTGAGAACAAAAGCTATTGCAAACTTAAATATTTATAAATTCTGCCCGAGACATAATTTAAATTGAATGTAAATAATAGTCATGTGTATCCGACTTTATATTCACTTTAAGTAGAATTTATACATTATATTTGGATAAGGTCTATGTGCCTCAGGTACAAAACAAACGGATGTAAAAAATATAAATATTGGTAAATAATAGTTAATATATAATGTTACGAAACGTTCTATTTTATTCCGAAATTTAAGCGTAGTAAACTATTGACCCAAAAAAAGTACGTTTTCGTTTACGTTGAAATATGCATTACGTTACATCTCAACCAATATTTACACGTCTTGTAGGATTTACAATGGCAACCATAGTGAAAGTAGGTTCTTGATTGTAACGTCTGAATATTAGTACTGACCTTGCAACCATGCCCTGCGATTTATTTTATAACCACTTAATCTAGTTCTAAAATGCATTCCTTGTAAAATATCAACTTGTCGATAGTTCAATTTCCAAATCTTTACAAAGCCTTAGACTACTTGAAGTTGAGTGTTCTCAGATTGATTGCGGCTGATAGGAAATTCATATTACAGACACCACGACGCATTTAAGAAGTAATACGTGATATTTAGGTTATAAAGCGTAATTTATAATTAACAGCGCGCACACTGAAAAAGAAACCATCAGCGCAGAGACAAAATGATGGGAATGTATAGGCCATGTCGTGTATTATGAAATAATCCCAGCATTTTCCTGAAGTGATCTCGGAGAGTCTTGGAAAACCAAAATCGGAATAGACTGACAGGAACTCGAAACCGAATTCATCCAAAAACGAGTCCAGTGTCTTACCACTGCGACATCTTGCTTGGTAGATTATACGTTTGAGGATCGTGTGTGTAAACTATGGCAGTATTTCATGCACCTTCGTGTTGCATGTAATGAGACTGGTGGTTTCAGGTTTGAGCAAGTGTATCTTAATATAAGAACTGTATCGATTAGTGCTGATTAGATATATAAAGAATAATAAGAAGAAGGAATCTTATTACATACCACATACCTGACTCAATAATTTTAACAACGTATAACTTAAATAAGGTCACTGTTATACGTAGGCAAGAACTAAAATAAACGTGATAAGTACGTCTTGCTTCCACACTTTAAAAAGTTTTGGTTTTGTTTCTTTATACACTTTATGCACACTGTTCAGAAATTGACCTGATATTTTTCTGGAGGTAAACACTTGGTGACAAATAGGCAATTCAACTAATAGCCTATCTTAATTCGTAATGGAGATATCCGTCTTTGAAATAAGATATGTTAGCGGAGACAGGAAAATACCTATATAAACAGGCGATACCGGTGAAACACTCTAGTTTCGTTATTATAGTGATTTATTCGACGTGTTTACCTCTCTGTGTGTATGAAGAGTTGCCTACTAACAGGCCATTTCACGCCTCCGTTAACACCATGGTGTGGATTTCTAAAGGAAATAGTATGTTCCAGTCCCTTGCACCAAAGGCAACTTTTTTGTTCAGTTGGCCGTACTGAATGCGATGATCGCTTTAGAATGTCATATCTCACGACGGCATAGAAGTTTTATGCAGTTAGAAGAGGTCATCACAATGTTTTGTATGCTGGCGGACGATTTTAACGGTGTTTTTTCCCGTATGTTTTAGATCTCGATTACACTGAACAATGTTCAAAACATCCTGTTATTTATAGCGTTTCCGATTTTCCAAGTGAAAAACTGTAATTTGACAAGTAGATAGCTTCCTTACAAAAGAGCTAGGCTGCGAGTTGCATACATAGCCTAATTGTTGCCATTTTATCACACCTCTTCAAATTTTTCGAGTGAGTTTCTGAACAGGCTGCATAAAATCTGTACTGCTATAAAACATAGTGTGGAAACTATACTAATTAATGCGTACCATTGTTATTGGCACACATTTTAAATGTACTCATCAGCTCTATGAAAGGGAAATCAATTGATTGCACGTGCATTTCAAGTTATGAACAATATTACCTAATACCTGTAAAGATAATATTTTTAGCTGATTTATGTTTTGTTTGTGAGTGTCTTTCACATACGTTTTTATAAAATTTTGCAGAGAAACTATACATGATTACAATAGCTACCCAACAAAAAAAATGAATTGATATTGATTTATAACAGTAGGCCTAGGGGGTTAATTTAGCCCGCGGTGTTACATTAATATTAATGACCTTTGAATTTTTATTCACACCCTATAGAAAAAGATATCACCTTTCTGTTTTAAGCTTATTGAGCTTATTGGTGCTAATTTGAATAATTTTCTTTGAATGGGATATATCAAATGTCATAGAAAAATATACTGAGATTATAATTCTCTATAATATAATGTTTCAAGAGGAAAATCTATTATTGCATAGCTTTCTAAACATTAAAATTTATTCTTGTGCCATTATCCCTACAAGGACTGTAATATATTTGCATACAATTGAATTCCTTGAATGAAAAACGGCATAGCTGTTATTTCTCATGTGTGGTGCGATCTTTGATGAAACTTCATCTGATATGGCAACATGTTAGAAAATTGAATGCCGCAATAAGTCTAGTTAACACTACACATTAATATCTCCACTTTAATTAGATGTCAATTTTAATATGATGTTTTGTTAGTAAATATATGTTTTGCAGTTTACAGTTAATCAGACACAATAAAATAACATACTTTGCTTGTACATTCACATGTACTTTTATTTTCTGTTACTGAATGGCACCTGGAGAAATTAAGATCATTTTTTTTTGCTAAAATTCTATACGCTTTTCTCTTAACATTTATTGGACAGCGTTTGGTGCAATGACTAAAACACTCGCCTCCCACCGGCATGATCCGGTTATATTTCCGGTGGGGTCAATCCGTATTTTACTATGTGGGAATCGTGACGGACAATGCCATTGGTCGGCTGATTTTGTAGGTGATTCCCAGTTTGCCCTGCCCCTTCATTCCAGCGCTGCTCACCCCATGTCACCCCTGTTAAACGCTGAACAAAATCACTTCACGTATCTTCCAACATTTATCAAGCACGCACTGTTCTACGCCACATGCTCTTCAGCTTTATCGTATTGGTTTACTACGATTTATACTTAAAATAACGGAAATTTTACTTACTGTCCCTGAAACTCAAGGTTCAATAACTATTAGCTGTAAGCCGTTACGATAAAGTTTAAGTTGGTCTGTACAGTTTAGTGAACAAATCTGTGGTACGAACATTAGTCCCATTTTTAAAATGCTCCAATTGCTTACCTAGCGTTGAGTACCATGTGTGTGGTTTAAATCTTTAAAATTATATTTATTTTACAAACGTTTTACTACACATGGCTCGGGATCAATAGAAATCTTTTAAAACCCTAATTATTATTTTCTATTCATAAAATTAAAAGTTATTTGATCTCCTACGCCTAAGCTGTCGATTGCCTTTCGTCTCAGCGAGTAGTTAGTTTTAAAGCACGCGCCACGTAAATTGGCGGGGAACGAGCTGGCGCGTGTTCCATAAAATATTTCTACCGTTTTAAATTCGAATGGCTAATTTATACAGGTCGATTTCATTCCGGTATTTATAGACTACTAGGCGTTTTTTTCAGCGGCCTGGTGCTTGAATTCTTTGAATGAAACCTTCACTCAATAGCTGCCACTCGCCATCTAAGCTGGCGCGCAGTTGTACAACGTGCAAGAACAGCCATGATTCGTCCCTTGTTTTACGTTAACCTACATTTGCAATTCGTCTTAATTTCTCCAGGATGTAAATGGTGAACTGTGAACTACTTACAAACGAAAGTAAGATATATAGAACTTCTTCCTCTTAGTATCATTCGTGTTTGCCGCAATTACTCAGGAACTGATTATATTACTAAAACTTAATAATTTCAGAGATTGCAGAAGGCATTGTCCTACATTATTGTCTGCAAATTTTAAGGTAATAAATTTTTAATTAATGACGTTAAAAATTAGCCAATTCCTCTTCCGTTATAATAGAATCAAGGCTCCGCTATGAATTTAATGTACTCCGAAATCATTGAGCATTTTATTGGTCTGGAAGCGTGGAGAAAAATCCGTAAATTTACATCCGTTAACAAAGGGGTTAATTTTTGTAGACATTACTTGGGTGTAAATTTTCGTATTACAAAGATAATAGCTCAACCAGTTTGCCTATAATGACATTTTAAAGTATGAAAGTACATGATATTCGTTCTAATAAGTAGGAAAAAGCAATGAACTCAAATTAAATATAAAAACATCGAAAGTACATGTTACGGGCAACTGCTTGGCGTGTATAAAAACCCATTACAAATATATTTTTTATTAAAAAATAAAGACAAATGTAACAAAAAAAGTCAAATTTATGATATTTTTTAAAATGCAAAAATATCGTGTAATGTATAAATTATACGTATACAAGTTAAGCAGATGCCCGTGCGTGACATGTGGTTTAAACATGAGATTTTTCATTTCATTATGTTCATTGGTTTTGCGGCTGATACGATCGAAAAACTATGCCAAATTTGGCATTGAAATGCTACTATGGGAAAACCGGCTAAGATATTTTTTTGTGAAAGGAATTTATGTATCCACGTATTGTTATTAACTAACATAATTTTATACAAAAAATAAATTAGGACTCTTTCAAATTTTAACGTCCTTAAAAATTAATTTTGCTCGCCTATCACTTGCCTTTTCGCAATTTAACGCAATACGCTCAACTAATGTTAGGCGTAACGCTTGAACATAAATACAAAACACATTACATTCGCTGACGGACACCAAAGCCTACTTTTCAAGAAAACATCTTCAACGTGCATATTTAAACTGATGTATCTTAAATAATTTTATTTAAACTACTACATCTGCATGGTTTTGGCCTTCACTAAAGAGTACGACTGATAAAAATTACAGGAATACCACATACATTTCGTGATTACATTATTGCGATAAAGCTAATGCACGCCAATTCAATAGCATAAGTGGAGAATCTATATAATTATTTGCGTTGGATCCGTAAAAATTAATTTATTTATATTTGTGCCAAACAGTGTTCAAGTCTTACACAATATACGTCATTTCCCTAAATAAAAAACATAAAATTTCCATAATCACTCATCAAAGTCACAAAACGGCCGTGGAGGTTAAGAGTTAATTACAAATAAAGAAATCAACTTATCAAATAAAAATTACACGAACTGAAATTTAGTTTATCAATTCATTTTTCGATAAGCTTGACAAAAATTATTTTGAAAAATTCAGTAACAGCCAGAACTAAATATTATGCCAAAATATATTGAAAGTTAGTAAGAGATTTTGGTCGGCGCTTAAGATCTAGGTCTTCAGCGCTGGTGAGGGGTGAAATGAGGTGGGTATGGAGCAGTGCCGGAATGAAATGGCGGACGAAACAAGATATCCCCGAGAAAATCCGCCGATCAGTGGGATCGTCCGGCACGATTCACACGTGCGAAAATCCGGGATCGACCCCGTCGGGGATCGAACGCGGATCGCCTTGGTGGGAGGTAAATGGTTTGGCCATTAATTTTAAACATCCCCTCATTTTTAAGTTGGTAAATTCAAGTGACCTCGAGAAACTGGTATCCTCTTTGTTGTAGTTTCTAAATGTACAGTGAATTTTTTAAATCTGTCAAGAAGATCACAAACACCCAATCCTGGACCCGAGTAAATGACGTTAAGGGTGAGTGTTAGACAATTTTATTGTAATTTCAGTTTTTGAGCCATACAATTTATTCAAATTGTAATATAAAATTTTTCTCTTCGACAAATCATAGGATATATTCTTGGTAAACTTGTTGACATAAATAATAATGGAATCTTTCAGTAATTGGTCATGCAGAATCATTGCAAGATAATTATAGGTTAAATTTCAAGAATTCTATTGGAACGATTCTGCATGACAAATTAATGAAAGATTCCATTATTATTTATGTCAAGCAGTTTACCAAGAATGTATCCGAAGCTTTGTCAAAGAGAAAAATTTGATAATACAATTTGAAAAGATGTTATTTCTCAAAAACTGAAAATACAATAACATTTTCTAACACTCCCTTTTAAATGCTACCTCTCCGGCCGGAAATCGTATCCAAAACCCTTATACCAGCATTCGGAGTGCTAACCTCTGAGCCAAGCGGTGGAAGGGACTCCATCCGGCCACCGCGGCCCTCATCATCAATTTAAAAAAATCACTTTTTAATCGTAAGTGTGTCTGAAAGTACCTCAAAGCAATTAGAGTATCTATGTGAATTGTCTTGTTTCTAGATGTAGATTACTCTCTACAGCGCTACGGACATTTTGTGACTTACGATGAGTGATTATTTAGAGAAATGGCACTGATGTGTAGAAATTGAATACAACGCCCTTGTATACTCCCCGACAAGTTTCACCCAAATGATGTTGCCTCACGCAAATATATTCCTCAATTGGAAACCGCAGTAAATAAAAAATAAAGTAATACAATTTCTTTACTTCGCAGCTGTACAGAGGGGTTCGTTCCGACAATATGGTGAGTTTTAAAAATAAGTTTACCATGCATTATCTTCGCCATCGGTTGTACGTATTATCAAGACGTGAGTGTGTTGTGTGTATTTACGCTGATCCGTGACCATAGACCAATCACTACGCATTAAATAACAAAAAAAAAAAAAAAAAAAAAAAAGAATCGGGTAGCTCATACCAGACGTACGCCAGTGTACTGGGATGTATTTCCTGAGGATTACCTATCCGTTCTCTTTTCACTGTTGATGTAAATCCACGTGGATCTCACTACATCCATTCTTCATGCTTGCAGGATATGACAAGCGTATTCCTCGTGGAAGACAGTCGGTTTCGCTGCGTGCCAGCTTCCGCACATACAATTCACACGATGCTTTTCGTAACACGGTTCAAGAGAAATTTATGTACACAGTATGACAGAAAATACGTATAAAACTCCCGAAACGAACACGTGAATTTCAAATAAATTAGCACAGTACATATGAGACGTTCAACGTGTTGCCAAATCACAAAGAGATAAGTTAATTTAAAATGGTTCTTGCAGCTGGTTTATCTAATAATAACGGCAAACTAATTTGAACGTATACCATCGCAAAGCTACGACGAGATAATTATTCAGACGGGATAACACACAACAGAAAACCACGCAGGTTAATTTCACATCAACGCATGTTTTATTGCGACAATGCTTTTATCTCTGATATTTAAAAATTAATGAGCGAGGAACAACACGTGTGGTAATTAAACGTGTCAACGAAAAAAAAGTAACCATAGTTATTCTAGAAATGTCCTGTACTTACAAAGGGTAGAATATGTTAAATATATTTCGCAAAATTTAACACCGCTCGTGGAATTAGTTATTTTATTTATTTCATATAAGTATTTCGAGTATATGGAAAACTAATAACATAATTTATTTTAAGTTGTATAATGTATACGTTAACAAATAGCATTAAAATGCTATCTACATTTTGCTTTCTTGCAAGGGATGAAACATATTTTATTTTACCCAGAACTGCCTTAAAGTATTTAAATCTATATTATATATGGCTTACGGTATTAAAAAGCTTACCCCCAAGGGTCAGTCAATTAGTAATTAACATCTATCATTACCGATCGAGGCTGTATTTGCATTGGGAATGATTATTACAGTTTCATATCGGGTTATTCTGATTCCAGTTTTTCATGGTTAAATAAAGGGATGATTCTTTGATAATGTGATACCTTATGATTACTAAGATTTATAAAATGTAATTTATTTTTTTATAGTTTGATACTCAATGTTTTATAAAAAAAATACAAATATACTTCATTGCAATATGGCTTGCTTATTTTAGATTCCTTTAATCGTACATACTTTAATTTTGTGCTGTTGCTTAAGGTTAGAATTCTATGGCACCATAATGTTTGGGTTAAACGTAAATTTAGTCACATCAGTGTTAATTTTAGAAGATGTTGCTTCTTTACGCCTTGAGAATTGTTTTTTATTTAATGTAACATATATATGTACGTAACACGTGGTTTAAATTGACGAAAAAACGAACACAAGTTTCTGAAGTTGAACAAGTGATCTTTAGGGAAGTAGATTAATTTTTTCTTGCATTCCGAGAGAAATGTATTTCAGATTGACCTAAACGCTGCCAACTATTTTTTATCTTAGCTATGTTCGTGTTGGTCGTAGCAGCAATGCTAATTTATTTCCTAGTTATTTCATTCTTACCAATTATTTAAAAGTTTTATAGCATTAGCATCAACTTCCATGACATTACTAATTTCTTAATCTAACAAATGACTTCTACATGTGAAACGACATTAAATTAAGAATTTTATACTTCTTTTTTTAAATTTCTACGCGTCTTTAACAACTAGTACATAATTACATAAGTTCCTAATACTACCGCCGACCATGACTCGACATTCTTACTAAATAAAGTCTATATTAATGAGGGTTGGAAATACAAGTTCAACTATCGATACACAGTAGAAAAATTTTTGTACTTTTACAAAAAGGTCTTTTGGAAACCTGTTTCCAAAAAAAAAAGTTTAGTAACACTACGAAAATGTTTTGTAATATTTACAAAAAACTTGTACTCTTACAAATTTCTTTGTACACTTATAAACATTTATGTAAATCTACAAACAAATTTTGTATATTTACTGCATTTCGTTTACTTTACAACAATTATTCGTCGAGTTACAATTTTTTTTTTTGGAAACTAGTTTCCAATTTTTTTTGTAAAAGCACGAAATGTTTTGTAAAATTTGTCTGGTATTCAATTTTTATTTTGTTTAAAGTCGAAAAATTTACTCATTAACATTTATTTTACATGTTTCTAAAGGTGATCACAATATTTATAACCACTTTAAAAGGTTTCGGTCATCTCACATTTATTACCTGTGTACGGAGACAGCTGAATTTAAGTGCACGTAAGTTAGAGTTCATAAAAATTTATTGCAAATATTTAATTTTCTGTCAAATTTCTCCTACAAATACTTTTTTTGTGGATTTGACGCATTTTCTAGGCATTATTCGCAGAGTTGCGGCATGCGAGTTTCATCAAAATCGCACTAACTAAACTGAAAGAAATTTTTTGGTACAAATAATGTAGTATCCAATAGTATGTTATTATAAATATACTTAATATCAACTAAGTGACTTTGTATTATGCATATATCCAAAGTAGAAAGAAACGTTTCCGTTTTAACAATTTTAGTTTGCGGCAATGATTTATTGACTTACAGCAAAAAAACATTAAAAAGATATGATTGGTGTTAAGTCGACTATATTATTCTTCTCTGAAGAAGTTTCTTTGAAAACAAGTCTATATATTTCTTTGTAGCAAAGCTATTATCATTTTTTAAACATAAACCTTGTGTTAAAAATACAGCAACAAAGTTCACCATTAAGATTTCTATGAATCATATTAATAATACAATAATTTATCGTTACCGTAACCATCAAACAAAATTTTCTTTGCGGCAAAGTTACTTTGCAGTGGCTCGTGCATTAACGATTGTTATCTTTGCAGAAAGAAACAATTTTATTTTAAAAAAAAAAGGCGTTTTTAGAATGTAAAGCAATGTTATACTTGCGTAAATTTATGAGTGAGATGTTTTTGGTTTCGTCTTAAATAACTTACTGAAACACGCAATAAATTTACGTAAAAATTAGACGGAAATTCATTGACATAGGCGAGCAATAGAGTAGTACATTTCTATGAGGGAATTTCACTATAGAGTGACGTAAACTTTATTTAAGGTTACTGATTATTTTTTAAGTTTGAGTAAAGGCGGCTATATTTACTTTAATTTAAATAGTGACTAACCATTTAAAATAAGGAAAAAATACTGAATAAATTTCAATTTGATAGAAAAGTAGTCTCGTAATACTCGTCAAATTATATTCATACCACAGCCAGATACTTTGTTCGAACTGAATACAGCAAGTAAGCTGCACTGATACAAAAGAAGAAATGAAGCTGTGACTGTAGTTGTTGAACAGTGTGTTGGGTTTACAGCACAGTTCTTCCAGACTCGGCAGAAGGGAACCAAAGTAGCGCTGCACCATTGTAGGTTGTCTCGCCAGCACTATTCTGAGCACGTCGTACACACTATAAACCTCAGAGATGAAACGAAGTTGGTTTACGCGTTCGAGTAACTTCATTTCGACGGAATACTGCCAATATGTCTGCAGGATATACGATGGAGTTGTTGGCTTGGCAAGAGCATCATGCTACAATACCGTCAGTCGGAGTGAAGCAAATACCTGTCACACATACAGAGATACTGAGGTGCGTGGAAACGTACACATCACACAGTGTGAAGGAACGTCACAGAAAGACCAGAAAGAAATACGGTCTTCTCCGGGGAAATTGCTTATTTTGAACCAAGGTTTCATCTTGAAACATCTTGTGAAACATTCAAATTTCATAGTTCGGCATATCCTCTATTATGGATAATTTTCCTTATTCATGTTCTGGTAGATAATCTGAGGTTTTCGTTAAAGTATCGACAAGAAATTTACGTGGTATAGTAGTTGCCGGATAGGTTTCGAAAATATAACCACTAATTCGTGTCCATGTTACTGAACTTGCATCAGTGACGGTACACTTTATTGTATCTTACCAAATAAATCGATAGCACCATTATAAATACTTGCACCCATCACGATCCTGCCAAGTGAACAGTGCTACCGCTTTCACGCATGTGCACAAACCACCATTGTGTTAATACACCTTGTGTGTATGAATGTGTATGAAGTATGTATATATGTATGTGTGCATGCATGTATGTATATGTATGTATGCATGTGCATGCATGTATATATAGTATGTATTTATGTATGTATTTATGTATGTATATGTATGTATGCATGTCTGTATGCACGCAGATATGCAACTTTGCATGTATGCATGCATGCAATTATGCATGTATGCAACAGTGAATAAATTGTATATATGCAATTTTGCACGTATGCATGCTTGCAATTGTGCATAAATGCAATTATGCATGTATGCACGCAATTATGCATGTATGCAATAATTTATGTATAAGTGCAATAATGTATATATGCGTGCAATTATGCATGCATGTGTGTCTGTATGCATGCATGTGTGTCTGTATGCATGCATGTGTGTCTGTATGCATACATGCATGTGTGTCTGTATGCATGCATGCATGTATGTATGTTTGTTTCTAACGCATGCACTCGTATGATATTCAACTGTTTGCGATGAAACTTGATTAGTTGTTCGTGCATACGAAAAGGTTTTTGACAGAAAAAAACTATGTACATAGTTAAGAGCTTGGGGGACTGACAAGGATGCAGACGGAGTACCAAAACATTTGGTGAGAAAATTTTCTTCTTGCAAAATGGATCTAAAATGATTAGGCTTATTAAATCCCCCTAGCAATTTTTGCACTGTTCAAAATTCTATTAATTTTCGTTGAAAATTGTTTTATAAAATTATAGTTTTGCTATTTAAATGTTAGTATTTTCAGTATGAATATTATTGGTTATATGAAATTGTGATGTGCCAAGACGACTTCTCAATAGTTTTTGTATTTATATTTAACGTTCTATGAAAAATATAATAATAATACACATATTTTACTAATAACTTAGGAAACTTGGAAGCTCCTAGACTGGCCTGTTGAACAGCTTAACGAGGCTGTGCTTACAATCAGTAATAACGAAAAAAAAAAAAAAAAAAAAAAATGATTTGCGTCGATTGTGCTGTGTCTATAAAGAAGTCACTGTGTGTGGCAGGAACATACAAAGGATTGCTTTTCCGAGTGGGCAGCTATAGCTATTTCTGTTTCAAAGTTAGCTCAGTTAGCAACTTGGTTATTCTGACACTTTATGGACAAAATGATGTACAAAGAGGACCTTCACAAGTAAAAATTAGTTACCATGAATATTACAAGCAAACCTATTAGAGGGCTGACTGCTAGTAGAGGGTGAATATATCCACAATTAGACGTTTTCGTCCGAATAAGTGTTCATTTTGCGACACATTCATTCCTCGTAATCAGAGCTCAAACATTGCAACACGAGTACATGTTCTAAATATAAGGAGACTTCATACTAAAGAACTAGATATAATCCGAAATATCATATAGTTCGTACTTTAAAAAAATATGTCTGTTTGCTTCAAAGAAGATATATGTGCAACAGGTATAAAATAAGAAATATGTTTATTTCAAGGTAAACATTGTTTCTAATACTTATAAATTACTAACCGAATGTGAGAATTTCGTCATAACGTTATTGCTTGGATAAATCTTTATTTTTGTGAACTTGGCGAAATCATTACCCAATATTGCAAGCGCGGTTATTTTTTACTGTTTAAACAGCTGAGTTAATGGGTCAGATTTCGGAAAGGGTGGTATACGTCTTACCAGTACATCAGCCAGGAATATAGTGTAAGACTTAAATTAAGTGTAAACCTATAATATAATATTATACGCATTTTTTACATATGAATGATTTATTAATAGTTTTTCTCTTTCACTGTATTTAGTTTCGTTTTAATTTGACACTGAACTACACTACACTTGGATCAATATATATATTGAAATTGCTGTATTAAAATATTACGAACTTATTAAATTTATAAATACTTATGTATTGCGTCAACTCATTTGATCTTTTAAGAATCATTCGCAAGAATATAACTGCTATTTAGGTCTTGCTATAGTTATTTGTATTTTAATATGTAATGATCAAAAATTACACGAGATTGTTGTGTTTTTGAATAATACATGTGTTAGGCTTTATGTCTGAGTGCCACAAAACCTGATTTATAAAAGAAAATATCGGATACAATGTTACCACACTAAGGCACTATTGTTGTTCTAAATAACAGTGTTACAAGTACGTCTCTGAAATGTGAGAGTAAATGGTAGCCAACTCCGTTGTTCGCAAAGCTGTACCGCAGTTTAGTTCGAAGTCTGTTCGGAGCAGAGAACATGTTTGACAAACCTTACATACAAAACTGTAAAAATGACAGATTAAAACGTTCTTCTGTGTTCTGTGTGTAGCTCCAAAACTGTGACAACCTGTTAGGAAACACTGTTGCCTTATAGGCAGCGTCAGACCTAGCATTTTCTAAAAGGCACGCTCTATAAACGCCAGTCTTACAATAGCACGTAAGTTGTAAAACGCGATGTGATGGCTAGCCCATACACTGAGCAGCTTGCCATGAATGCAGCAGTTATTTCCGGGTAATATCTCCAGTAATTGTGTTGCTGGTGTCGTTCTTATAGACTGTTTATCTGCTCATGTGAGGAGTAGAGTGAACATGTGTGACGTCTTTATCGCACAATACTGTTGCGTGAAAATTTTGAATGGGCGAGAGATAAATGTTCGCCATCGTCTACCCACCACAACCGAAATTTATGATCCTCACATTTGTAGGAAGTCTAAGATAATGTGAACTTATGAAAAAACAGGACGTTCAAAAATGAGTGAGTGAGATATTTTGGTCAGCAACTCGACATCGAGGTCTTTAGCGCTGGTGAGGGGTGACATGAGGTGAGTATGTAGCAGTGCCGGAATGAAAGGGCGGGGGAAACGGGAGAGCCCCGAGAAAACCCGCCGACCAGCGGCATTGTCCGGCACGATCCCCATATGCGACCAACCACGCCAGAAATCGAACCTGGATCTACTTGGTGGGAGGCTAATGGTCTGACCATTCACCGTGGCTCCAATTTAAAGACTAACCGATGGAATTCATACTGGACGTTGACGTTGGCGTAGCATCTAGTTCTCTTACTTCCTACTAAGATCATCGCGACTCAATTACCAGCACGCTCGAACCCCGATTTATCACATAAGAAACGTGGCAAACGTTGCTGTTTGGCCGGCAGTTTTCCTCAAGGTACTCCCATTTCCAGCTTCCCTCTCATTCCGTTGCTTATCCTTCAAACAACTTAATTTCATATTATTCTGTAGGGTTTAGAAGAGTCTACGGGCTCCCAGACAGAAGAAGTGTTCCTTCAGGATGTGATACCTGGCCTCGCGTACCCTCCTACAATGATTTATGTGCGTGTTTACCCGGAATATTAATTTAGTCTGTGATATAAGCAGAGAAAGGAAATTTAAGCGAGTTCTGTAATGTACATGTTATAATCCACTGTACTGTGCATACTCAAGCCCCGATCATTTGTCCATTAGCTGCTGCTCACTGGAATAACGGTCAGTAATCGAGTACGTGCAAACAAAGGACAGCGGATTCTAATATGCAGGTTACTGAACTAGTGAAATTTTGCTGTCCTCCTTTACAATGACTGGCAATATTAATTTTTGACGTCCTTAGGAAATGTTGCCAAAGATTAATAGTATTTATATATGTCTACTATATTTACTTACTTGAGGATCCTGTATCAACGTGACTGTTAGAGAGATCGAAGACAATCAAAGCGCAATAATGTCTACGGTGGTACGTAACGAACAGAAAAGTGAATGTATTGACTGAACCTTTTAGCAATGTAGGGCCCGCGGTGTTCGAGCGGTCAAATCGCTCGGTTCCTACCAAGGTGTTCCGGGTTCAATTCCGGGCGGGTTTAGTCCGACGTTTTTGCATGTGGGAAATGTGGTGGACACTGGCCGTTGGCCGGCGAGTTTTCTCTGAGATATCCTGTTTCCCCTGCATTTCTCATTCCGTCACTTCTACACTGTAGTGCTTTATTTCATGTCATCATTCAGGATGTGCAGATACCTACGGGCGTCCAGTCAAATATCTGTACTCGGGGTACGATACTATGCCCTCGGGTACCCTACCCAAACGCTGTTTATTTATTTTGGAAATGTGGCCTGTTTTTGCACTGAATGTCATACGTTTTCCACCGCAAGTGAAAACAACGCCTTATCGCTGTGTTATACATGGAGTGAGACGTTATCTGCAGCGCTGAACATTATGGGGAAAAATACGCCCTTTCAATAGTATGTGTAAGAGTACCTGTTCATAAAATAACGGCGTGGAGCTGGTTTTGTAAACGCTTGGATATGATATACATAACAAAGTGGAGGCAGGGTATTACGGCCCCTTAACAACGAGACCTTATGAGACGTAAAACATAGTGCATGCGGATATATACATACATAAATAGCCCAATCAATATTAAATCATTATGGTATTATTATGAGGAAGGAGAAGACTGAACAATAGCACCTCCAACATTTCAAATAAAATACAAACGAACTTGTGATCAGACATATTTGAAACCACTGATCACGGTTAATAGGTTTTCCTTCCTCTATGATAACAGTGTTAGGTACACACCTAGAGAAATGCCTGGCCTAGCCCTCTTTTGTACAAATCAGAGAGAGGTGCTAGCTATCAGAATATGTAACAGTTCATTTCCACGGAAATCTCACAGCTGACACGTCGTATGATTGACGTATGCGATACGACAGCCGCGCAAAAACGTGAACAAGAATGACGTGACAGCTCAGCTGTCGTAAGCAAGGTGGCGTTTGTAAACGACAACTTTAGAGTAGGAAGTTGTTGGAAGTGGTTACTCGACGATATAACCAATGTTAAATCAACCATTTTTTTTAATTCCGTACACGTTTAAAGAAATCTAACCTTCATAAACTCGCACAGTGTTATATCATTACACCTTGCTATGCATATATCTGCCTCTGTTTAATGTGTGCAGTAAACCCCGATAATTTAATAAGCCTAGCCTACATCTAAATTTAGAAGTAGTATTTATAATGCGTGTAGAAAAATTTGCTTACGTTATTAACTTAAGATTTAGTTGACTTAAGTGACCTGTAGATAAATTTATTGTATTTTAATACTTTAATAATCACTTTTATTCAAACATTTATTTATCATTTGATTTTCCTAATACTTAAAACTGTTAACTTACATAGTTCTACAACATATATTTTCCACGCTGGAAGAATATGTTTTCTAGAGCACAGTATTTTCCCGCTTACTCGAAATTTTTTAATTTTTCACAAATCCTAAACAGATACCTGACTGTAAAAAATGTTGTGTATGAAACATTATATTATGTATATCTATAATAAAAATGATGTTTTTTTTTCATTGACGTTACTTTATGTCGTTTAGTTTATATATAGGCTAATATCATTCACTTCTATAATTGCATTGATGAATACCTAGTAAATTAATTCCAATACAAACATACTTTTTAACACCTATGGTTCGTGTAACCAACTGGATTTCACCTAAAAACAGGAGAAGTTAAGTTGGCTATGTGATTCCTTTGCATATGTGTTGTAGTAATAGACACTTGAATCAGGGCGAGGTTCATTAATTTTTGTTGTGATACAGCTAAAAAAAAAGTACCTCGAAAATAGTGTGTCAGATTTGTCTTCAAAGTATGAAAATAAACCATAAATACAAACAATTTATTAAACTTCATTTGTTTAAACGAAATTATGAATGAATTAGTATTTCATTGTTAAGACACTATGCAGAGTAACGTTGTTCAATGTAATATAAATTTTTAGATATTAGTAAATGTAATTTTTAGAAGATTTTGAGGGTATGAATACTTCCACAGCATAAAAGCTAAAGTCACAATTATCAAACTATTTTTTGGCTGATGTTGTGTGTCTACAGTGCATCGAAGACGGCGACAAACATTAGTTTAACAATTAAAATAAATTTAGCATGTCTATACAATATAAATACAAGAAGGTGCCTGGATGATCTTACGGCGCCCGCCTGCTTGCCTTGTAACCAGCGTTGCAGCGTGCTAGCAGAACGCTTTTATTTAAGAAACTACTAAACATATTTCTAATGTGTGCATTTGCGAAAAGAACATACACTTCAAACAACATCGGAATAGAAGTTTCAAAACATCACGTTAAGGGCGTGGTCTACCGCAATTTTCATCACCAATTGTTATATTTTTTATTTGAACCAGATATTTTTTTTTCTTGTTTAAGACACAAAATGTGACTAAATTTGGCTTTTATGAAATTTTTTATCTCTCATATTTTTCGCGTAATGGCTTGTTAAAGTCATGTTTTGCATGTTTCCGTTTTAACGCCCACACTTAAACCAGCTGATATACCAAACTAAAGAAAATCACAGTGGATAAAGACATTGCAGGCTACAATGACATGTTCATAAAAATAAGTAATAACAATTATTTGAATTTTAGAAAAATTCTGAATCCCAAAATTAAATTTTAAAAAATTAAATAACTTTTTAAAAAATACAAATAATTTTTTCTTTAATTTTATGAGCATATCATTGTAGCCAGCAATGTCTTTATCCACTGTGATTTTTTTGAGTTTGTTATATCTGTTGATTTTAGTGTAGTCGTTAAAACGGAAAAAAGCGAAATATAACTTTAACAAGCCATTACGCGAAAACTATGACAGATAAAAAAAAATTCATTAGAGCCAAATTTAGTCTCATTTTGTGTCTAAAATAAGAAAAAAATGTCTGGTACAAGTAAAAAATAAAATAATGGTGATGAAAATTGCGGTAGACCGCGCCCTTGATTAGATAGACTATTTCAGAGTAACTAAAAATTGCTAAACGCAGCTTTTTCAATCTATTATAGCTAAACTACTGAATATATTCGTGTGAAACTATAATAGAGAGGTGTATTGGACTTCAGTTAAAAATTTCCCAGCAATGAAAAGATAGGGTGACCACTGAAAGTGTCAGTCAGGCGAGTGTTCTACAATACCACTGCACGCCGTTTCAGTGTCTTGCGCTAGAGGTGATACCGCGCCAGATGAGCCGGTCAACATCGCCCTTGGCGCCGTACCTCACTCACACAAACACACGGCCATCAGGCGGGCGCCTTAAGGACTGTCCCTTGGTTGTACGACGTGTCAGTGGTTCATAGGTAGTGGAGACAATATTCGAGGGTTTCAAGTGAGGAGAGAGGCCGCAGTTGGATTAGTGACTACAGTACTCGCCTCCTACCAAGGCGGTCCGGGTTCGATTCCCGGTGGGGGTTGGTTCCGCGATTTTCCCATGCGGGAGTCGTGCCGGACGATGCCGCTGGTCGGCGGGTTTTCTCGGGGATCTCCCGTTTTCCCACCCCTTCACTCCGGCGCTGCACCATACTCACCTCATGACACCCCTTCACCAGAGCTTAAGACCTCGACGTTAAGGGCTGACCAAAATATCTTGTTTTCACTTCACTTCCACCAAGGAGGTTGTAGAAAACAAGATGAAATGATGCGGCGCAGGGTTACGAATTTATCTGCAGTTCAATTAAAACAGCAGTTTTTTATTTATTTAAAACGAATGTTACGACAATCTTTACTGTACACAATTTCCAGTATATATGTATATAGAAATACGTGTTTATATATATTTATATGTATATATGCACATATATAAGTATTATTCATTGTGTGTAGATGATACAAACCTACTCGCAATACAGTTATAAACAGTCGCAATAAACAACATATTTTTAGATTTAACTATAGAAGCTATGTAAAAGATCATTGAATAACGTAGGTAATTGAACAACGTTTTCAACTGATAATTGCACGTCGCGAACTCTTGGTTGAGTAACTACCTCTTCTTTTTAATAAACTATTACATTTGTCTTAAATTATTTACCTGAGAAAATAAACCACAATAAATACAATCTAAGAATAGTACTTGGGGTTGTTTTGGTATCGGAAAATTTACTTCGAAATGGTTGGAAAATAAATATCTGAAACACTTACTCCTGTACATGACAAAAGATGGCTGACATGGAAGTCTGCGAGTGTGCAGAGATCAGGAGCGAGTGAAAGACATTTGGCCAGCGCTTAACATCGAGGTTTTCAGCGCTGCGCTGGTGAGGGATGGCGTGAGGTGATACGGAGCGGTGCCGGAATGAACGGGCGGGGGAAATGGGAGAGCCCGAGAAAACCCGCCGACCAACGGCATCGTCCGGCACGATTCCCACATGCGAAAATCCGGGGACCGACCTCGCCGGGAATCGAACCCAGATCGAGATCAGGAGTAGAAAGATCCATTATCAACATGAACAGATGGGACTATGTTAAAGAACAAAATGCCTCGTGTAACTGTGGAGTAGTTCAATACTCACCTGCATCAGACCTCGTAAAATTCAGTGAAAGTGACCAAGATTTTGTAGGCACTTGGACTTAATGCAGAGAGAGGAGACTAGGTTTTCAGAATCGTTTTCCTGGGCGGAAATGCTGTTTGTGCCACAGTTAAGTACTAGCCAGAATTATGTTACTGTTTTTTTTTTTTACTCGGAGGTTGGTCCATGTGTGACCATAGATTAAATGCATTAAATGTCAAATTACTGAGGCACGTATTTTTAATGTAATTTCTGAGAAATATCAAATGTTTCATTTTGGTGCCCAAGTAATTTTTAATGTCATTCTAGAGAACTGAGGCCAAGTAATTTTATTTTCTGTTTTATGTATGGCATTTGTAAAGCCATAAATTCGTGATATTTTGGTATATTTTGTGTATGATAGTTAATGGCTAAAATGATAGTATAATATTTATGATATATATTATTTTTGTATTTGCAAGGAATTAATAAATGTTGATATTGTTTACATTTTCTTCTTATATATATATATTTTTTTCTGGTTGCCTCAGGTAAAGTTTCCATGTTAATTTTGACGATGAGAGAAATAAATCCAATACCTGTCTAGGTCTAGAAAGAGACAGTTTTTGGTCGCGTTGTCTTGGTGATGTTTTGGGGATGGTTTCCCCTGATCATTACCAGGGGAGCGTTGCAATGTACATTTGTTTCTGATATGAGAATATAAATAATAAGGAATGGTGGTTACGAAACTGCACGGATATTATAAATATCGTATCTACGTTTCGCAAAATCGTTACCACAGGTAGTACCGTTAAATTGAAAAACGTATGTCATTGCCGTAAAGTACTTTCAGACAAATCATCGACAAGCTGCTTGTATGTCGTGCAGGGCTTTGTAGCAGCTATGAAACAATTAATAAATGTGGTACTCTCGCATTTAAAAGGGAGGTAGTATTGCCGATTTATATTGATGTATTTTTGAATCACATCTTTTACTTCAGGTTCATTTCTGAAAATTTGACTTCATTAGAGCCTTGATAGATTTTATGAGGACACAAGCTCTGTTACGCTATCTGAAATCGTTCAAGGTAATTGTTCAATTCTCTACTCTGGAAGTTTCTACAGGGATTTCATCAATAATAATAAATAACTAAACTACAGACTATAAATCAATATCCTGAATGTAAATAATTCAACTGAAATATATTTTATTCCTTAAAACGTTCCCCATCCCCATCACTTCATTCCGGGCTTCAGACGCTTAAGATTAGATTGCCAGCTTGGCAACTGTCTTAAGGTGTCTAGTCTATATGATAGACTTAATGTTAGTATTTCCCGTCAATTTGATGTTTTGATAATTCTCATAAGCCTTCTTTGCATTTTGTCATCTTAAAATTTTAAAAGTATTTCAACTAGTCTATGAGTGCACGTTTGTGAATTCAGGTAACAGTGTGTTGCTTGTGTATGCTAGAATGTGGAATATTGATTAAGGCATCACTTGTTAATCATTATATGTATAAATCTAGAGGCTGGCCATAATTTGTCTTAAACCTTAGACATTAATATCTTCACAAATATACCAGAAAATAAAAATTGTATTCAACGTTTGACAAGGTAAGTCCTAACGTTTTGTTCCATTATTCTTACACGTCAATGTGTACACCCCTAGTGGCACGGACAACGTCCAATCAGTATTGAATTTCACTCCATGTACGTTCCAGCACATCCACAGTGACATGTTGAAAATCATTGCTAATTCGTGTAAGGTCGTGTAGGTTTGTAACCGTGTTTCGGTAAACTTAATATCGCAAAGACATCACAAAACATGTCACGTAGGGTGATGCCAGACGATCGTGGTACCCACCAAATCGGACCTTTTCATCCAATACACATTTACGGGATCTTTCCGTCCAGAACCTAATGGACAGTAAGGAACCTTTGAGGTGGTGCCCGATATTTCTGGAAAATCTAATAAAATTGCAAATGGTCCAATTCTAGCATCGCAAACCCTTGTATTATATCCACTGTTTACTGAACATTCTATGAAAAATTATGTACCAATGATGGAATTGTACATACATCAACACTACACATTGACATTGATACTGTCTCTTTTTGTTACATGTGTAACATTAGAAGGCTATCATCCCCATATTCAGGCGTTATGATCATTCAGTTTGTCTGAAACATGAGAGTTGACACATCGCAGAAACGCAAATATTATTATTTAAAAAAATTATTGTTTGAGTCAATCTTGGCTAGTATTTACACTGCAAACTCTTTTGTCCGTAGACTTTAGTGCCTGAAGCAGCTGCACCTTGTTGGCATAAGTTGGTTACTTGTTATGCAGAACTTTGTGCACTTTTGATCGTGTAATTTATAATTGTCGGATTCTTTGCAAAATCCTGCCGTACTTTGTCCACAGTAGCGTCTGAAACAGATGGGTGACCCACCCCTTGTCTATGAAGACCACTACCTGGTTTCATAAATGAAGAATGTCAAGCCCGAACAGTTGGTCGGGACGGGAGTACCCTTCCATATTGCGTTCGAAAATTTCTGTGTACTGGGGTATCGGAGTTTTGTCTGTGAATAAGGCTACACTGTGAGATTTCTCCTACTGCGTCCAATTTTTCTTCAAATTTGCATCACATAAATCATAACAATCTTTATTAATCGTTTTGCAATATTTTAAAAGCCGTTTGTTTCATATCATTAGGTTTCAGAGTTATAAGTGTCTAAATTTGTAAATATAATTAACAGTCAGCTTGTTCTTGCTAAACAGTGTGATTTTTATACATTTAGGAATAAATTAATAACAGTACATCTGACGTGATTAATATTATCTTGTCGTTACTGGCCAACGCTTATGATTTTTTAAAAGTGTAAAATGGATTAGAAATTTTTATTCAAATCTACTTAAACTGTTCTAAAAACTACGAAGTTATTTGTATATTAACAAATATTTGTTAAGGTACAATAGTTTTCCTTGTAGAGACACAAGAAATTTCTTTGTAAGAAAACTCAGTGGGGTTTCGAAATCAACCAAAATAAGTGGTTTGTTCATATTGTAAAATTTTAGATAAATCACAGCCTCTGGTGTTAATTTTGCTGGAAAGTAAGTTAAAATACATATTAATGACGAGGTACAAATTTAACGAAGTGGATAAATCTAACTCTATTTCAATATACAAATATAACAAAGAATACGTGACAGGTAAACCGGTTTTATTTTCGGGGTAACGTACGCGGTTTACGAACATAAAAAGATAGGTTCAAATCCTTGTGCGTACACTTGCGTTATTTGTCACGTGATTTTCATACAAAATTATTTGTTTAACAGCAACTCTGCAATTACGTTAATTTTCATAAATGGGAAATAATATACAATTGAATTAATAATTCCCTTAGTTAAAAGTATAATATCAAAACTAAATTTTGTAATGTTCCAATTATATATACTGTTTTAACGAAATCAACTTTTGAATTCATACAATTAAATAATCTGGGAAACTTGATTTCCAAGAATTTTCTTTGTAAAAGTACAAACAAAATTTTCAAGTTGCAACTATGTCTAGCTTATCACATCTACAACTACTTGCGTTTAAGAAATTAAGAATCATCGTGAAATTCGTTGAAATGTGACACCATTACTGACCTACATGGGTCCATGCGCAGGTAACTAATTTCTGTACGCGGTCGCCTTTCTCCCAACAATAGGAAGACTACGACTCCTCCTCCTTTTGTGTAGGACTTGCTATTTATTGCACGCCTGTGAGTGTCATGTTTGGCTTGGTTCCATCATTTGGAAAACGTTTATCACCAGTAATACCGACTATAAGATATGACAAATTATTTTTGTAGTACATTAGCTGACCGAGAATATTGAAATATAAAATAAAACTATCTCACGTTTTATATAATAATTGTGATAACTTTATTCGTATTAATCTAACAGTAATGTATAACAATTTCACAAAGTAAAATATAATGTATTGTAAAAATGTTAATTATAACCATGTTAGCCAATATTTTATTTTCTGCTTAGTACCGGTAATGAACAAACATAAAAAATACACATTATCACATGGCTCAGCTTTGTGTATAAACTAAAAATTACCGAATTTTTTAAATTTAATAATGTAATTTGATAGCATTAATGTTGCAAACTATGTAACACATTTGTCATTCTTAAAAACTGAAAATTTATGTAGGAAAAGGGTTGTCCTCAGTGACGTTGCTCCTTTAATGCAATTTTTACCTTCTGTTTCCGATTTAGGCTAAACTTATCCGCTACAAAATTAATTTTTTGCTGTGGTTGCAAAAACAAAAAAAAATTCCATTAAAACGACAAAGTAAAAAAACAAATGAATTGGCTAACAGGAAAAAGGATAAGACACTATATTAATGTTCTAATTTTTCTATTTTAACATTTGTGCCTCGCATTTTAATCTATATTTAAGTTAACAAAATTAAATACCCAAAATGTGTAACTATTTAAACTATTATAATAGTTGCTGCCAACAACCATTATTTAAAAAAATTGGTGCTTAGAATTAGAAAAAACACACACACATATATATATATATATATATATATATATATATATATATATATATATATATATATATATATACATACATGAACTGCGTTTAATAATTACAGATTGAGGTTTGAAAAAACTCGTGTTGGTAAAATTTGGAAATATATTAAAAATTTACAATTATGTTCAGTTCATTAATTGGTATAGGGAGTTCAAGAAACAATGACGTGCCAATTTCATAAATATGAAGTTTTGATGAGATAAATTACAAGACTGGATTTATTTGCTTGGACATACTCCCCTGCGCGAAGTAGGCACGAACGCAAATGTACAAATAAATAAATTCGGAAAAGTGTTCCAGGTCTATTTTATTGAGAGTTAGTGAAAATATGTGGATTTACTTCGATCATCCAAGACAGAAAAAAAGTAAAGGAGAATATATTAGCAATACGAATGATTCATACCATTCGTTACTTAATTGCAGGCCTCTAAAATCAGTCTAAGACTAACCTATTGATAGTTATTGCTTTCAATACATTTTTTTTTCGTCATGCATAAATAAGACATAGGGATTGATTTAAATCTGCCAAAATTAAACTTTGCTGGCAGTTGTCATAATTTATAACTTAATACCTACATACTGTAAAATACAGATAAATAAAATAAATACGTGTTATAGGACTAAACAGATATTAAACCAAGTGTTGACCTATTAAAAAATTCACAAATAAAAAGAAGTGTGTATGCGATGTTTGTGTGAAGTAGTGTGAAAATATGCGCATAACGAAACCTTCGAACTTTTCGTTTAAACAGCTGGTAATAAAACTGGTAATTTATTTCACACCGTTTGACTTGAATCGAAATCTTCAATGTCCTTGGCTGGCAATTTGCATTTAAATTCACAGTTTCCATTCCTTTGCGGCTTTTATACCTTCGCCCTTCTGCTTTTCTTCCCTACAAGAACTTATTCCACGAAGACTGTCTATTCAAGCTTGCCGTTATGACACGCCACTTGTTCAGATTTACCGTAAAACGATTCATTGGGGGAAAACTGCGGACATATAACTTTTTATCTAATGGGCTCGATTTTACCGAGTCGAAATAAGAAATAAATAAAATAAATTCAAACAAGAAGATATCAGCCGTGATAAGTCTACTTTCCTCAAAGTGGGTGCAAATTAACCCTGAAGGTTAAAATCGTTTACGTAAACCTTAGAGTATTAAATAATAGTATTAACTAAGACATATGATAAACGAAATATACAAATAATAAGTCAGCTTACTACGGAAAACACTCGTTCCCACAGTTTGATTAAAATTAGGAAAACACTTTCTGAGATATATTTCTATCATAAAGATGAAAAATGACCGCAGATTTCAAATTATTACTAAAGGATGAACGAAATACACAAAAGTACAGTAAACTAACTAGATTACGCGTGCCGGGATTAATGAACTTCGGAAAAAATATTTTTCTAAAATAGGCCTGTGTCATATTACGCAAAAAGAACTTGACATGACATAGTCGCTATTACAAAAGTGAGCACTTGTGGTAAATTATATACAGAAAAGTCAAGTCAGCGTTTTAGGCTGTGTGGTAGGCCTATATGTGTACTAACTTTGATAAAATCCCTATAAAAATCAATTCATATGGCATATTATGCAAAAATATAAAAATTGCTATATGCTAAAGATATAGCAATTTGAGCACATGATGAACGAAAGTAAAGTCAGCATTGCATGTAGTATATGTGTACTAAGTTCGGTGAGATTTTAAAAAATAATTTCTAAGTTATCTAATACTACGCTAAAACTACAGAAATAGTCGTAATTATAAAAATATGAATACAGAATCAACGAAACACACAAGAGTGAAGTCAGCTTTATATGTGGTATATGTGCAACAAGTTTGACGAAATTCTGAAAAATAATTCCTAAGATATGTCATAGGCCTACTATGCTAAAAATATAAAAATGTCCGCCATTCCTAACAATAATACAAAACCAGGAATAACGAAAAACACATATTCAAGTCAGCTTTGTATAAAGTATCTATGTACCAAGTTTGATGACGTTCTAAAGTATGGTTTCTTAAATATCTAGCTTGATCTAACTATTTTTTAGTGGCTGCCATTTTGAAAAATATGAAAATGGTGTAGACGAAATATGTAAAAGTAAAGTCAGCTTAATAAGTCATATTTGTACAAAGTTTAATGGCATTCGGTTATCTGGTTCAAAAGTTTTTAATGAGACACACAAACACACATACACACACACACATATATATATATAACTTAAAGCTGTTTAGTTATCAACATGGTATATTAATCTATTTGGGATCTGGGTTTCAAGATTTTGACAGCTGTTTACTTACGTCATAGAGATTTACGTGACTAAATGGTCGATTGTTGAGAGATGTTCCTGGGTTTCCCACTCTCATCTGAGGATTAAGAGGACTGTGCAATAATTTATGATCGGAAGCTCTCCCTGCGGATTTCAAACCCGCTAAAACTCGGCCACAAATCAAAACGTGCCGCCGCGGTGCTCTCCTGTCTTCCGAATTGTGAAGATCAGGGAGCGATAATCTCATACCGCAGCAGCACGATGATTGCATGGAAACCGTCCCTGTCGTCCTGTGTGTATACATTTCCAAACTGAAATATATGAGGCAAGCACAAAAATAACCAACATTTTAAACCCCTGAACAAGCATCAAAAGAGCGTTTCACGTATAAACAAATTGCGTTATATATTTTACAACGTTTGACTTGGTTACTATTTAAGCCTCACGTTATCTAACTTACTTTTTTGTTATCACACCACTATAGAAATCATTAATAGTTCTGAGGTATATATTTAAAATCAATATGAAATCAAATAGTGTACTAAAAAATATGGGCAATACATCAAAAACGTGTAAACGTTGTGTTACGGTTTTATGAACGTCATTATTAACATAGATGATCTATATTTGGGACAGTTAAGTGTAATGTTAATAAGCAAACTTTTATGATAATAACTACTATTAGTTAACATTTACAATATTAGAATACAACGGTAAATAAGTTTCTTTTATTTTGCTTCACGTCTCGTCGACATCAATATCATTAGGGACTGAGAGGAGAATCAGCCAAGGCTTTTGTTTAGGAACCTTCCCAGTACTAACCCGAAGCGATTTAAGGACGCAATCAAAACCTAGGCCGGAGGCAGGAATCGAATCAGTGTTCTCTAGAATGCGAGTTAAACGCACTCCCGTTAACCCAAATCGCTCAAATATACGTAGGTAATTTGGCCTGATTTCTGCACTAGATGCGAGGTGTATTCAGGTGGGCAGACTTCAAACTCTGTAACAGTCATTCCTAGGTGACAAATCCATAGTCAAAGTTATTTTGTTACCGGAAATTACCAAACGGTCGAAACAAACATACCTGGATGAAAACGATCATTCACGGGTGACTAAATAACACGAGGTAAGGTAAACGATGTGTAATACCACTCACGGATAGCCGTACTATTTCCGAAATGACTAGGAACTAACATACTTTATGGAGCCATTTTTAAATTGTCATTAATAACTGCAATATATTGTATATCGAATGAATTACCTTACTTCCTTACTACGCGTAAGATCCGAAAAAAAATAAATTTAAACTTATTGTACCTAAACAAGAAATTATGTAATTGATAAATGCAATTATATTATATGGAACAACCTGTTTACGATTAACAATATTGCGCAGTGTTTTTAAATAATATATTAGTTAATTCCGAACAACTTTAAAAGGATTAGTTACTTGCATGTTAGCGTTGTCTTTTTTCTCTCGCTAAAAATGAAAACATTACTTTTTTTTCTAAAGTTTAAGTAATTGAAAAATATGGGGAAAAACGTTCCATGCAACAATTAAACATATATAAATTTATTCGAGTGATGTATTGAAACATACATCAACTGAGAAGAAATTAGTTGTTATTTATTTTTAGCGGTAGCAGAGAAGGAAACAGAAACACAGAGAGTACATAATTTTCACTTCAGTGTTTATTGAAATCTACAGGCTTTCCATAGTAAAAATGGCAAAACCATGACACGGCGATCGTGGGCAACTTATTTTGTTAACTTTGCAAGGAAACGTTTGACTTGTTCCCTTAGCGTAGGTTAATAATGTGTGCAAAAACCCGAGAAGTCAATTTTAGCGTAACGAATGGTTCCTCATAAGTTCATTAATCGGAAAAAGTACTTCTAAAGAGTGTCAGCAATACGATTGTTTTTATACATTCACACTTAAAATCCTGTCAAATTAATACGACGCATTGTACGTTAATTTATTATGCCACAAAGTTGTCAAGAAACGAATAGTACGGAGCAAAATAAACGGTAGCGATGAGCTGACAATAAGTGTAACTAGAACATGCGCTGTAGTAATGGCAGTGTATATGTAATTGCCACTGTACGTCATGTGTTCAAAATGTGTAACCTCGTGTCTCACGCATTGTTCATTACGGTATCGTAGATCGTTGAACACTTTATCACGGCCTTCAGAACTGATTGTTTATTATACTGAATACCGCGCCTGTCCTCGATATATAAAATTGTCTGATTTTACATGATTTCGGTCCGGTTATAGCTTCGTGGATTTTGCTTTCAAACATTTTAAAAATAATCTAGTGATCTAAAAGGAAACAGTTTTACCATAAATACATTTTTTTTTCATTCCGCGTGCAAACATATTACGTTAAGCACGGTCATTATTTAATGAAGAAGTAGAAAACATGGAAATGATTTTTATAGGACTTCTCTTAAGGAAATTTTCTCATTGTACTTTCGTAAAAATAGCGATAGTTTCGTCATTATTAGACACCACGTTTTCCTCTTATGCTAGATTTTAATCATGCGTTGTATTTCCATAACGGCAAGCCAATGAAAAAAAACATGCATATTACAGCGTCATTCACCCAATGAGAACTCATTGAAATGAAATAATTTACGCAGTAATTACAAATCACGGACTACATGCTTGAAATCTTGAAACAAATAATTTTCATAATTTAAACCTTGCTGAAAAAATAATTTTTACTTAATTAGAAATGTGTACAACCGCTAAAATTGTTGTTTATCTCGGTGCGATCGACACTGATGTAGAGTCTTTTAAGAAGTTATTTGTTTTAATATCTTGAAAACTACGAACGAATAAGTATTCTTGGATGTTCAAACACGACTTGAAAACATACAACTTACATATATATTTCCCTAAATTTTTACTCCTGTAGCAGTAATGTCTTTAATTAGTGTTCACTTAACGGTTTTTGCCCGAAAGCTATAACTGGAAAGGTGACCGACAGACACACTGTATGTATATTAACATGTTAATCTCTATTCGTGTATTTTACAAAGCTCCCAGGTCAACAGAAAAGAACGTTGTCTTTTAACACTCGTAAGGGCGATATAAATATTGGACGGAGTGAGTTTGTGACACATGAAACTAAAGTACCCCGAGAAAATCCGTTTTACATCGATGACTGCCACGTTTTTCACACGTGGAAATTGGGAGTTACCTAACACTGTAAAAAAATTGTGTAATTTTACACGAATGTACAGTACGTAGCAGCACAATCTCCACACATGTTCTTGAAATTTTACACAACTAATGCTAGTGTCTTTAACCGTATACAACGGCAAAAATACAATGAAATGCATGGTTAATAACATTGTCACGGTTCGTGTACTTTAACACAATGTTGCGTTAAGTGACCCGTACTTCAAAGGAAAATTATAACTTTCAAAATACAGTATTTCAATTTCGTGACAGTGGCAAGCTGGTGCAAAATTTTCGATTACTTCTGGAACTGTAACGCGAGTTATATATGCGGAATGTTATTGATTTTCTGAAGTGATATGTAATTTACAAAGCAGCGTTAGTGACTTAACAATTATTTATACGTAACAAACGTTTCTGACACTGCGAGGATTCGAACCCACAACAGTCAACGGCCATAACCACGGGACAACCTATGGCTGATGACCATTGTAGTTGGTGATTTGGGATCCAGTTATTCCACTAAATGCAGTCTTAATAAGTAGTTTTTGACACTTATTGGTATTATGTTAGCACACTGTTTACCAATTCACAAGCGAAAACCTTATCCTCTTTCTTACTACGAGTATTTTTGCTGAATTGTACAACTAATATACCTAATCATTAGGCGACGATTAAGCTTATTATTATTATATTATTATTATCGTTACTATACCAAGTCGACTGCCGTATTGGGAATGTAGGTTTAACGTTAGTCAATATTTAAAAATAAAAATATTTTGCATAAAATGACTAAAACTTCGTTAGGCGAAAATATTTTCGAGATGAACGAAGTAAAACATAAATTTATAAGACTGGAGTTCACAGACACGGTGATAGGCTTTTCATATCTATAACTGTAAACCTACGCGAAAACCGCATCGTAAAATAATTTTAGTAAGTTTGGATGTCAGTAAACACCCTTTATAAATATGTGATCATGAACGTGAGCGATGGTAAAACTGTTAAATCTTTCTGTCTAAAAACACGCTTAAGGGCACGGTTCGCCTCGGATTTCATCGTCATTTTTTATTTTCATATTTGTATAAGATATTTTTCTCTTATTTTAGACATAAATTGTAATTAAATGTTCCTCTAAGGAAATGTTTGAATCTATCATAGTTTTTGCGCAATGAGTCGTAAACGTCTAAATTTGCACTTTACGGTTTTATGTTTAAGCCACTAAAACCAACTGACATACCAAACCGAAAAAATTCACAGTGTATAACAATGTTGTAGGCTATGATATGACACAAATCAAATTTTATATTTAATGAAAATTTTTTGAAATTTTCAAATTTTTTCCAAAACTCAGCATTTTTAATGATTACAAAAATATTTTATAATAATTATATATGGTAGAAATATAAAAATAAGAAGACGTGGAAAACTTAGGTGAACCGTGTCCTTAAAGCCTTAACTTGATATGGTGGTACATCTATGCAAATTTCGAGAGTAAATTTACAAGTATTTTGCTAATTAAAAACTGCACTTCCATGAAACAAGCATTTTTTACAGTAAAATTAACGTATTGACGCAAAGATAGTGCACTAAAAAGCACAAAGTTACGTGTAATATTACAATATGTATGTATATTTCCACACGTACATTAAAATATGTAATTTTATACCTACTATCTAGTATATTTATCTATATATTTGCGTTTTTATCAAAGATCTGTTAATTATTTGATGTCAGTATGATAATTTGTATATAATTGCGCTTACTGTCGTTGTATTCCGTAATTACAACGTACAAAAATGTAAAATTACTACCTATTCGTACGTGTATATCAGCATTTATTATTTTCACAGTAAGCGAGGATTGAATAGGGTCAGCCATAGCTATCTAAAACACACTGTAAAATTACCTTGTACTTTTACACAGAAAATTCTTGGAAACCTTGTTTCCAAAGAATTTCCTTCAAAACTACAGTGGCTGACCTTATAAAAAATACAAAAAAAAATCTACCTATATGTTAACAAATTTATAAGGTTTAGACATGATTTGGCCTTGCAAAAAAAAATTGAATATCCGTTTTTCTTTAATGAATCTAAAATTATGTATAAAATAGAATTTAAATGAAGAAATTTTAGATCAGATAACTTAAAAATAAAAAATAAACAGCGCAGACACTTAAATTCGAACCCACATTGCCACACACACTGTCAGCATGCCAGTTTCGAGTCCCTGGCGTGTACGCATTTTTCTCCGTAAACTTCATGTATGCTACAGTAACACAGTATCAAACACGTCCTAACTTACGACGTTAATATGGCTAGCATGTGCGTCGCGTGATATTGGACCTCGTTGTGATATTTATATATTTACGGGCGAAAAAACACGTAACCGCCAGGGACTCAGAGCTAACGCGCGGACAGTAGATATTATACTTGACCAGCATAAGTTCCACAGTTTTTTAAATTTGTATACATTTTATGTAATGTTAAAATAAAGATATTGTTTTAAATTCTGAAGTAGACAAATAAAATTAAAATTAACTTTATTCCAGAAAAATTCTTCCAGAGGATTATGATTTTTGTATAACTATGTAATTATCGGCAAATCTGTGTTACTGGTAAACAAAAAATGTTCCTATTAATTTTCCCCAATAAAATATTTTTAACTTTAGACAAATAATATTACAGTGAATATCTGTTACATTTACAAAAGTTTGTAAAACTACAAAGAAATGCCTTACCAATTTTACAGAAAAAAATTTACGTCGGTGGAACCGTTGGTATATAAAAGGAATTCCTTTGTACTATTACAAACTTTATCAACGAATGATTTTCCAAGGATTTATAAATGTACAGTCCAAAGAAAATCTAGGTAACTGTTACAAGATTTTTTTTATGGTGTAGAGCACTACGATCTCCAAAGTGAATACATTAACCGTATTGATTCCGAGTGGTTCACTTAAGCACTCCGACCAATCACTTCCGGCACATCCTGCAGCATACTAAGTGATCCGTCATTGAGGCAGTCCTGCATGGTTGACATCACGGGCCCAGCTTTGAAGTGCACCGCGCCGCACCGCTGAGCCATCTTTGACGCCCGATATTTCGCCGCAATTCACGTCGACTGATCAAAAGCTGTCCCACATTGGTCGAGCGTGTCAAGCCAATAGGGTTCCTCTTTCCCGATCGCATTCCGATGTCGACCTGCAGGTAGGGGATATTTATACGTGGCATTTTTGTATCATCACCGTAGCTACAATATAAATATGGAAACATTTCCGATTAAGATAGAAAATAGGCTCCGAATCCAGGCTAAACGAGCGTACTAGTGCAATGGAACCTATGAAGGCTTGCGTTCAGGAGGACTGATAAAATTCCTTTCCAGCAATACTGCATCAGTTTTTCATGGTTTGCAGAAATCCCTCATGGCCATAGCTATGATAGTTTCTTAAGGGGCCGTGTCAGTGTTTCAGGCGCATGCATGCAACCCGCATTAACCCCATATAAATCAAGGCTAATGGACGACTTGAAAAGAGGCGGAGCTTCAGTCAGGTGTGGGAATTCCTATATCCATGGATACCGCAGCCGAACATAACCTTCATTTAGCTGTTTGGCGTCACATGTCCCGGATGAGATGTACGTCAAGAAAATTGATTATTTGTTTGGAATTTACGTATTTTCAGGTAAAAATTAATCTTATGTATTTGCGCATCTTAACCATGAAGTAGAAACTACTATTTTTTACCCTTGCGTGCAAATCTATAAATGTGCAACATTTTTGCTTTCTGCAATTACCAACTAACAAATAAGCATGTTTGTAAATAAGCTTTGTTTCCCACAGTACTTTCCCCTGCGGTGACGTCAGGGGGCGTGTACTTCAAGTCGTCCATTTTACGTACTCTATAGCAATAACAGTATTACAAATATCAACATTATCTTCGCACTTTATAAAATACACAGCCATTTTCAATAAAGCTGCGTTCTGCAAAATGAAGCATAACAAACGGTTACATTAGCAACGTGATACTAAAAAAACCTTTCATAAAATTTGTAGCAACCATTAATTGTACTTGACTTCGACAAATGCAGCAAAAATAAGAACGACTCTGTCTCTTATAAAACGTGAAGACAATGTTGATATGTGTAATACTGTTATTGCTATAGAGAACGTAAAATTAGCCTTGATTTACATAGGGTTAATGCGGGTTGCATACATGCGCCTGAAACATTGACTCGGCGTCTTAAGTGCCTTGCAATCAGCACTTGGAATACTTTGCAGCGTGTTGCTTTTATTCCATTCTCGACGAAACTACACAATCAGCATTCTATTTAGTATCTACGAAAACTGCACAGATTTTAAACTTCGTTTACACAAGTACTTACAAAAATTTTACATGCTTTTTAGAAACTGGTATTACAGACCTCACAAATAGGCTTTGATTGGATTTTTTTCGACTGTCGAATCGAATAAAATATGAACCGAAGTTAAAGAAAATCTCCGACGTGTTAACATTTGTTCGTCTTTAAGCCAACAAAAAGTATCAAAAAATATTATATTATCACAGCTTCCTAAAAGAGGTAAGAGTACTATACTGTATACATTCGAAGGTTGCACCACAAATAAGCAATGTCTCTGGAAAGCTCTCAGTCATTGGCTGGCTGGTAAGTTAACAATGTCGATACCGTAGTGCTAGGCTATAGCTCAGACTTGATGATTTAAACGTTCAGTTCTTTTTTTTTAAATCCAATGTATTATAATAACACTCTGTGTGCATGAAATTTAATATATGTGCTCGAACTTTCGTCGTTTTTGTTACGGAGCGGCGCAGAAACGCTAGTATTGCGCAAGATGGTGGTAGTGAGGGGTAGGGCTGAAGTGTCGTCTCCACGTGTCGTAGTTCATAAATTAAGTAAATAAAATTAACATTATAGAGCGGGAAAATATGACACGATATGACGGCAAGAGAATCTTTCGCGAGAAGCGCACGGTCCGCCTATGCCATCCCCAAAGAAAAATTTGAGCAAAGGCGTGTAACCACACTTCAGAGAGGCGTGACACTGACAGCTGACAGTAAGCGAAACACGTGGTGGCTGTGCGTCTGCTGGGTAAACAGCCAATACAGTTCAAGCGCGCGAACAGACGGAGTGTTACAAGCTGCAACCTTGGAATGGATAGAGTGTAGTAGAACACTGCATTCCAGTTAAGGGTGCCCACGTGGGATGAAAGCTTAGTTTTATCTTCGTAGGAAGTAGTGTGAGTTTTACAGACTTTACTTGGGAATACAACTTCCTCTTACAAAAAAAATAGTTGAAACAGTTTTCCCATAATAGCACTACAAACTCAAAATTTACACATTTCTAGTTCCTACACGTTGCAAAAATCCAACGAACACAAAAAAAAAAAAAATTCGCACTGAAACGACATGTCACAAGCTACTGCTTGGCTTCATTTAAATTCATTATAAAATAATTTTTGTATTTAAAAAATAAATAAAAATTTTTGAATTTTTTTGCCTTTTTATTTTTTTAATGCGATAACATTTTGTTATGGATTTTAAAACATGTCCAGCAGTAGCCTGTGAAGTGTAGTTAGAGTGTGAATATTTTAATTTATTTGTATTCATTGGTTTCTGTGTCTTATATGAATTAAAAACGTGCAAGTGTTGACTTTTCAGTGCCTTCATGGTAAAACTGGTTGCGCTAATTTTTTTTTCGTAGGAGGAAAATTTACTCCCATGATGCGTCTACACAACTTACCATATTTCATTCAAATTTAAAATTATGATTTGTCTCTGCTTGGACGCTCGCTTACTGACTGTGTGATCGTATGAGTGAGGCACGGCGCAAAGGTGGATGTTGACTGGATCATATGTTATGGTATCTCCTCTACCCAGGGTATAGCAACTTTTATACCGAGAATCATTACCAAAGTTTATTTCAAATAATATGAGAGGCAGCTACTTCTATGGCGACAGGCCAGCAGTCACTGTTTAGTAGAATTTCAATATATTTTGATGTTTGTTACAAAAAGAAATAGACGAAACACATGTTTTAAAATATTTTAAATCATGTTTACTCGTGTTTTGACTTAGACATGAACGGCATCTCAGTATTATTAAATGTAAGTTACGACATGGGCGAAAAACTTGGCTAACCTAGTGATACAATTTGACTTGGCTTGTTTTACAATCTCGTGTTTAAAATGTAACTTCTGAAATATTCTGGAAATTAAAAACACGTACGCTGTGCTTTTAACAGCTGGTAAGTTGCAAAGTTGAGATGCAACTGGTTATCTTGTGTGAAATATTCGTTTATTTCTAAATAGTTATGATCACTGTGTATCTCGTGTATTTGTGACACGAATAGGCCCACATGCTATCAGAATGGCGATTTTTATTTCCAGAGAAGCCCAGTGTTTAATGTGCGTAGTGGGTAAAATGTTCGCCTGATATTTTATTATTCCGCCAATATAATATTATGAAAGTGCAAAAATTCTTTGAATGCCACGACTTCGTCACAAATTTGTAACTTAATTATATTATTTTCAAATATAAGGTGATTTGATATAGATATTTCCGCAATGTGAATTCTACTTTGACACTGAAACGGCGTGCAGTGGTATTATAGATCACTCGCTTGACTGACGCTTCAAGTGGTAACCCTTTGATTGGTGAAAAGTTTCAAAGGATAGTCTATTGCTAGAGCCCGGTAATTTTCGCGAAAAGATTTTTGCCCCACTTTGTTTCAGTGTCTTAAGTGCACACCTGCAGCTCAACTTCATGGCTACTGACGGAGTGTTTTTGCGCAGAGTCGTTATTCATTTGACTGTGCCAATCAGTACACGGATAACTGCCACACATCACGTCTGTGATTTGCGTGTTTAACCTCCAGACGCTGGGTGTTACGGCATCCAATCACTGACCACAAAGCAGATATGCAGGTGTGAAAGTAAGACACTGAAACAAAGTGCTGCAAAAATCTTTTCGCGAAAATTACCGGGCTCTATCTATTGCGTGTTAGTGTAGTTTCACACGACTCCTGTGAGAAAGTTTTTCAAATATAATAGGGTGAAAAAACTGTTTTTAACCAATTTGAGGAGCCGCGAAATGACTTTTCTAACTGACGTGATGTTTTAAAACTACCATTCCATAGTCGTTTGAAGTGCGGTTTCTTTTTGTACATTGACACAGTGGTTACATGAGGAACAGTTTCATAAAACAGTATTTACGAGTACACTGCAATACATTTAATGCGCGTAGTACCTAGGGGAAAATTACAATTTTACATTAGTTTGAAATAGTGTAAGTTTTGTAGACGTTAATTGGTAGTACATTATTCTCTTACAAAAAAAAAAAAATATCTCAGCCGGTTTTCCAAAAATGGCATTTCGAAGTCAACATTTGCATATTTTTACTTCGTACAAAACTTAAAAAACCAGTCGACATAATGAAATGACTACATGTTCCTGTGTACAGCTCGAAGAAATCACATCAACAATACGTGTACCAGTCTACGGAGCGATTAATATAAAAATCCACTGTAAAATACTTTTGAATTAAAAAAATTTGCTAAGAGTAACCCATTACAAAAAAAAATTGTGTTACAAAAAATTAGAAAATTGCTAATTTTTTGTTATTCTTAGCAAATTTTTTAATTCAAAATATTTTACAATGGATTTTAATATTAATCGCGCCGTAGACTGGTACACGTATTTTTGATGTGATTTTTTATTTTCATTTCATTATGTATACTGGCTTTCAAGTTTTGTATAAAGTAAAAATATGCAAATTTTGACTTTGAAATACCATCATGGGAAAACTGGCTGAGCTAATTTCTTTTTTCGTAAAATAAAAAAGCACTCTCATATAATGTCTACGAAACTAACCCGATTTTACACAAATAAAAAATTAAAATTTTTACCCAACTGAACGCCCATTAGCAACTTCAACATGAAGTTGCAGCATTACATACAGAGATCAGTGGTACCTATAGTGCTGAATCGATTTTGTGCCTCACATACAAACGCAGCCTAACTTGGGCACCTCTTGTTTCTTACTTATTTTTATACCTTTTGTGGCGTCCGCGATTAGTTTCGTGGTGCGTCACAGACCTTATAGTGTTTGTTTCTGGAAAGGTAGCTGTATGTAATGCGCGCTGTGTTATCGATCGCAGAAGGCGGGTGCTGCGCGCGCACCTTGAAGCTAGGGAAGGTAGGAAAGTGTGACGCGCGCACAATATTTGATCGCACTCGGCGAATTATGCGTGCGCACCTGGAGGGGAAGAAGGGGAAATGCCTGGCTGTTTCTCCTGGACTGAGGAGGAGTGGCGTGGGAAAGAGAGGGCGTTGTGCTCAGCTGGTGCGGCAGGTCGGAGTAGGAGTGCGACCTTGAGGCTCTCAGCTGGGAGTGATTTATAGAGGTCAAAGGCACGCGAAGCAGAAGCGTGTCAGGTTAATTTGCCGTGATTTTCTGTCGTTCTTCGGACATGATGTGTTCGGGAAAAGAGCATTATGAAATCATATGCTGTTAGTTGTGCAGTTATGAAGCAACTCGTAAGCGGTAAAATTACCGTCGTTGTGATGCGAGAGCCGAGCGACTAGTTGTTACTTCAGTGCGGGAAATGGCGATCAGTCAAAAGGTGCGATGTGCCTGGTAGTTCAGATATAGGACAAAGCTTCCAGTGGTTATTTTCCTGTCGTAAATTTTTATGCTAAATTTCGG
>PNEQ01109187.1:0-31645 GCA_003012365.1 Medauroidea extradentata
CAAACAACACAAGACGCGAACGAAACACTAGGACTTGGGCCATTATGCTACAGGACTTCAACTCAAGAAATAATAAACACGAAACTAAACAAGGCGCCACAAATTAATCATTTACAAGTCCTGCAGCATAACAACCCATTCCACATTTACAATAACGAATAACAAAGCAACACTTACATTTCACTGGAAGCCGACTGAATCCCGATACTACAAATACACGAGTATAAATACAAGAAGCGAGAATGAATATTATCACTGGAAATAGTCCGCCCAACATGGCGGAGCAACTACGACGAGTTAATTACAGTATATCAATTATTACTATGAAACCTGAAATTACATAACGAAAACACAATACAAACATTACAAGTCTCGCTAAGAACAATATTAATTATATAAATAATTCCCTTCAGAAATTCACAATATTATGAGAAAATCATATTAACACAGTCCTCGGGAATATTTCTTGAGGTTCCGCTGTTGTCACTCGATAGCGCTAGTGTAGCACAAGACTAGCTGCACTGCCTGTACCTGTGTCTCTGTTTAGTCTGTATCACATCTATGGCGAAGAATGTCATGTTTACAAACGGCGACGGTAAATATTCCAAAACAACAAATGGCCGCTGGAGCTGTCTGCTCTGCAGGGTTACCAATACTAGAAAACATAATTTCGCTCGCCTCATAAACACAACATACTTACTATTAAAATATTATTACGTGTTGCGTTTAAACCCTTTTTAAATAACAATCATACATTTTAGACACTTTAAATAATATAATTTACAGTACATCAAATATTATCTCGTGCATAATTGATCTTATTCAATCAAAGTCCGTGTACGTAGTTTTTGGCATCATGGCCGTGACTGTAAACACATAAATATTACGTGAAATGTTCTTCAGGTACGTGAGTCTTTCTTTACACACACAAATTATTACAATAAAAAAGTATTTGATTACTAACAATTGCAAACAGCGTAATATTATGTACATATTCAGAAATCGGCAACACGTGGTTACGTTTTAGGCCTAACCTACAAATACAACCAAATCAACTTAAAAGGGAGGCGAGCTTTAGTATGGATATTATTAAGAACTCAGTGGCGATGCGTCAATATTTTGGTGTCCTTTGATGTAGCTAACAACTATTTCTTCATATAACTGAATCTGATGATACACCAGCAGGATACAACACAACTTATTGTATTTGCACTAGTATAAAACCCAAATTCTGAGCACCAGAAATTAAACACACCCATGGTAAAAAAACTTTGTTCTATGTAATGTAACGGGGTGGCGATTGTTGTAATGATGTTCCTGTTCGCAGCTCCAGATGTAACGGATCTTAGTGGGAGCAGCTAATTATGGCGAGCGATGACTATGACAAGTACTCCAGAAATTACAAATCATTTCTCTTTGGTGACACATTCCCGGATAGCATGAGGTGTTTCGAAAGGTGTTCACGTAGAGAGAAAGTATTAAATAAACAAAAATTTCATAAAAATTTTTTGGTTTTGTTTATTGATGGTTCACCTGACGTACAATGATAAATCATTGCTAAAACACTTACATTCACTCCAGTTACCTTATCAGCTTAAACACGTAAACCTCAATAGGTGATACCAGTGCGCTAGAGTGTTCGTCCAGGTCTTTCAACAGCTGTGATACGCTGTGACATGCACTGGCATGTAGCACATACTTGGCCTCTTCATATAATTATTTAAATTTTATTTTATTAATAATTTGTTGCTTTTCATAAGTATGTAACCAAGTATAAGGATGTATACGGTGGGATCCAACATATTAATTGGGGATGCTAGCAGAGAAATTATCAGTAAAAATTATTCAAAATTTAAGGTTTAACAGTTAAAGCAAGATAAAAGTAAATTGTATGTGTAAATTTTATCTGATTTATGTACCGTATTAACGTATTTACTCATTTGTAGCACGCACTTTTATTCCAAAACAACTGATAAAAATTCAGGGGTGCGTACTATACACGGAAAATAGAAAATAAAAAAAATACGTGAAAGGTCAGTGGTCAGTTGAGTGGTGGCGTCGGGAAGGGGGGGATGAGAAGGCTAAGTTAAAACCGTGGGTGTAAAGAGTAGGAAGCAGAGAAAAAAAAAAGGCCCGGTCTAGATGGAGAGGAGGTGGGGGAAGTAAGAAGCCGAAGTTATAGTGGTAAACCGACGGGTGTCAACTGTGGGAGGCAGAGAGAAAAAGTTCTCACGGCCAGGTTCCTCCATCATTACTCCCCTTCCTTTTTCTCCCCCTTTCCCCTTCTGCCATTCTCTGTAGTAACTGCTAAAACCCTAAAAGTTAATTTTGACGGCTCGTGATAAGCTATCAGTCCATGGGGAAAGAAAGAAAAAGGCGTCATTGTTCTTTTTCCCCCTTCCCCATCCCCCACCCGGGAAAGATATTTGACGGCTCCTGACCAGCTATCTTTTCATGGGAAAGGAAGGAAGAAAAAAAGAGCGTCGTTCTTTTTTTTCCTTCCCCCACCCCCTCAAACACAACAGGAGAGATAAAAAAAGCAAGCTTGCTGCTGTCAGGGCACGTTTTCTTAGGGCTTGGAGGAAGAGGGGGGGCATGATGGAAGCGGCTGGCACAGCAGAGCAAGGCAAGGCACATACGCGCGAGGCAGGCGAGGGCTGGCAGGCAGCAAGCGACCTTGGAAGATAGACAAGCCACCCCTTCCCTCCTGACTCGCCACCAACCTCTCTGCCTTCACACTCTTACAGTGTGAATGTTATCTTTTCTCTCTCTTTTATATGTTGTCAGCTACAGTTCCTTTCTTCCCCCCTCCTTCCTCGACCACTCCATCATAGCGTCCCTCGCCGGGTTGATTTTTTTTACATACTAGCAAGGCACTAAAAATTTTTTCCCCTGTAACTTGTTGCAAAAATTGTGGTGCGCACTATACACGAGGGCGCACTATACACGAGTAGTGTTTGGACTCATTTTAAAACTAATTTAATTTCAAGCAAATTTTCTAAGTAACTTTTTCTTATATTTTGCCTCGTTTGGATTTTTAAAAATTCAATTAGCCTCTTAGCTCGCTTCTTCTGGAATGGGATTTATCTGGCAGGCAGGTCAGAGTTCAAAAGCTTGGAGGCACGTACAGTGGCGTGCTGGAATGCGGCTAGGGCAGCATGTCGTTAGGCCTTCGACATGGGTGGTAGTGTCCTGCGCAACAGAACTCCGAAAAGGTGGTGATCCACGACAGATGTGCTGCGTCATCAATCTGTTGCAGATCACCACCTAGAGTTCTGACACTGCCTGCCAGATAAATCTCATTCCAGAAGAAGCAAGCTAAGAGGCTACTTGAAATTTTAAAAATCCAAATGAGGCAAAATACAAGAAAAAGTTACTTATAAAAGTTGCTTAAATTAAATTCTCTTTAAAATGAGTCCAAACACGAAATAAATCAGATAAAATTGACACATAAAATTTACTACGTTTATCTTGCTTTAACTGTTTAACTTAAAAATTTGAAAAAAAAATTTACTGTTAATTTCTCTACTAGCATCCCCAATTAATATGTTGGATCCCACCGTATACATCCTTATACTTGGTTAAGTTGGCCTACTTCAATTGTTATAATACACAACAAAAAATATTGACTGAGAAGAAAAAAAATTGAAATTACTAAGATAAGAGACCAAGTATGGGCTACGTGCCAGTGCACGTCACAGTATTAACAACATGCTTCAAGCATTACGACATAGAATTTAGCTACAGTACCCTAATTATTTTTACGAATTTACATCTTTCTAATTCATTTTCAAAAAATAAATAACGTGTCGGGTGTGAGTGAGGATGAGTGGAGTATCTGCCGCAACATTAACTTATAGTGCGCAGCGTATGCTGCAGAGTGGAATGTTTCCCACAATGTTACACACCAGCCGTGTCCAACGCAAGTCCGGTCGAGGCTGCCTGACTACTTTTGAAGTGACGTCTTATACCAACAACCATGTGCTTTACATACCTTATGTGATTAGTGAACAATGAATTTTCCCTTTGTTTATTTATTTTTAAAATTTATTTAGTTACCATATTTCATTCATGGTTGTATTTTTAATACCTTGACTCGGAAATGAAATCTATGGCGACTCAAAAATATAGTGCTCTAATGTTGTGTGTGTTGTGCTACCACATTTTCACTTTCTCTGCAAGTTTGTTTACATTTTGCCGCAGGATCTTTCAAGAGCACCTAAAAAATTTCTAATAAATATGTTTACATGACTTGCATATGTGATTACAAGTTCGTTGAATTAAAAGGTTTATTTCTGAACGAATTAAAAGAAAACAAACTTTGATAAGCTATCGAAAATTCTTTAAACTCGAAAAATTTTGTTATAACAAATTTCGACAGCTGAAATTCTTAACGAAATCAAAATGACAGTAGTGAAAATTTGATTTTGGTTTCGGTATACCGAACATTAGCACAACCTTACTGATATATATATGATATAGCATGGTGCATATGGTGACACACCTGACCACAACTTAACAGTAGCGTCAAAAATAATCAAAGGGTTTAAATGTCTTACTATTGTACAGTACCATAGACATTTATTTCACCTGCACACTTCTCACCATCTTACTTCAAAACACACATGTAACTACGTACATTTAATAACTAATTACAAATTGAGATTTGTACATTTGCAAGATTTAGGAACTGATAATTTAAGAGTCAACACTTTTGAATGTGATAATTTTGTTGGAACTATAAAACAGTACAGTAATAAATTGAAACTGAAGTGTTATTGTAATAATTCAAATGCACTGTGTTAGTAATGTTTTCAGGTAAAGGTTGGACTGACAATACAATGAATTCTGTTAACACTTATTACAAAAAATAAATAAATTCATTTCAGGCTTGTGATTTCACGTACTAAAACATGAGAAGTAAGAATATTTTGGTCAAAGCGTGGAGTGATTACTATTTCATTATTATTTGTTTGGTTATGATGATAACTTAACTTTTGAAACATGTGTTCTGTAAAGGATAGGGTGTTTCGACAGTGTGCATGCTGCTGCTCTATCTAATCTGGTTGTAAGTGGCAAATGTGTTACTATAGACTAATACCCATTCTTTGAACTCAATCCTGCCAACTCTTGCATACCTTGGTGACCTATGTGCTGTCTCTTTATTCCTTATCGCTCTGATCTGCTGTTATCTGCTCCCAGAGGAGAACAAATGCACATGTGAAGGGAAAGATGATACTGTACTGACAATAATCGCGACTTCTGCACTGCTGTTCTGGGTCTTGACGAGCTGTGGCACTTTTCAGTATTGATTAGATGGTTTAGAGCTAAGGCAACAATTCTGTAGTGTTCCAGACAAGTAGGCAGCAGCTAACTACTTTTTATCAACACTTTGTCTACATTTAATACTTACGGTACAGTAAAAATTTTATTATATATTTTGAATTCCCACACGGTAAAATGCATAAAGCAAGAAAACATCAGAGAAAAATTTGTAAACAAAGCAAACAGCAATAACAAGAAAAATTATATAGAAAAAATTAACCACTGATTGATGCTTGTGTCAGGTCTAGAGAAAGGTATGACCAATGAATACCCACCATCCCATGAGCTTAGTCTTCTTGGGCATACGGGTGAGAGGAGGGTTGAGGCAGCCCAGGTGGTAGTATAAGTGGCAGGTGTCGCACTTGGCCAGCAGGTGCGGGTCCTTGCTCTGCCGGCAGATGCCGCACTCGTTCAGCGAGATGGTGCCAGAGTCTGAGACAACAAGCAAGCCACCTTCACCCTCTTCTCACACCTGCCAACCATATTATATAGAAAAATGGCACATTTTTTCCCCATTTCAAAATTCAAAGGTTAACAGTCACACTAAATTAAAAAGACAACAGTCAGTTACATACAGCATACCAAATACCAGTCAACACAAAGCATTTACACAAAAAAAAATTAACACTATGTTTAAAACCTACGATTTTACAATTTCCTACAGCTTAAAATTTTTTTAGCCCCTTTTACTGTATATGCCACTTTTACTTTTCAGCCATTTGCAACAATTTTACCAGACCTCTCCTAAGGTGTAAATAAATGGTTTCAAAGTACTTTTGAAGCAACATGCTAATTGAATCCCCTTCTGTCTACTGCTGATGGTGGTGTGGAGGAGATGATAGCAAGCACCCCTGGGAGACAAAGAGAAGCACACCAACCCCACGGTGCGCGCACGCCAATAACATGAAAATATGGTATCAGTTTGGTTGTATTTACTCAGTACAAATAATGCTTGAAACAGTTTAGGTACATGTAAATACGTGCATAGATGTAAACAAACAGTGACAAACGCTAAATTCACAATAGTGTGGTGAACGTAACGCGATGTGGTGTGAGAAATCGCCACGCTCGCGGCATGAATAAATTAGACATGTTTTCTATTCTGAAATTCTGCCGTGCAAGCGAATTTTTCGCGCTGTCACAAAATTCTAACTTCTGATTGGGTAGAAATTATTTGCGTACTTCGCACCACGTTCGCCACACTATTGTGAATCCACCATGAGAAAAGACAGAACTGCAATTAAATACTTTCCTAAGCTTGCTGGTGTATTCGCCATTTAGTATTTGCATTGTGGGTTTAGACAGATAATTAGTAGTTTGCACTTCATAAAGACTTCTATTAATACATACATTTTACATTAAATTTTAATGTGGGGGTTTAGTCAAGGTTGTGCATAAAAATGGCTGGAAGTAATGTGGGTGTTAAGAGTGAGCACTTTCAAAAAGTGGAAAGCTGAACCTGCCAACGCCACTGAATACTATTCTTTCAAAAAAAATGTCGCCATCATGATACTCAGGCTGTGTCTCAAATAGCCCAGAGAGCACTCCCTCGCACCCTCTTGATGTCACAGAGTGTACTCTCTGCTGTCCCAAATTCGAGGGAGAGTGGGCGAAAGGGAGAGTGAGCCAGAATGAGCGACGATGCTCCCTCGCTGCACTCTCTCACGCACTTTGCAGGAAGACATCTTTGTTTTCCTTCATATTGAAAACAACGTAAAACTAGAACTGGAAAACATCTGTGATTTTTTCTGCACTCATTTATTTTCCCAGCTTTATTTTTTTCACGATAGGGTGGCTGTCTCAATTTAATCGAAGAGTGAACCAGAGTGGGCGACAGTAAGTGTGTACAGTGAAAGCATACAAACTCTTTATTTGAGACCCGGCCTGAACCTTACGGTCCTCAGCCAGGACCATCGAAGAAATTGAAGACAGTTGCTGAAAATGCAGTAACAGAAACACTCCCAGATTCAGACCTTTCTGAAGAGGACTTTGAAGGCTTCTAATTAATATTATCTAACTGTGTACAGATTTTAAAGATTTAAATATACTATGACTACAGTGAATAATAAAATATTTCTATGTGTTTCTTAAGAAATCATAACACTGTAAAAGGAAATGTTTGTTCTGTAACAAATTTATTGTTACTTGTCGTTCCATGACTAAAAACTCTTTCAAATTAGACTAACAAAAATAATTCTATACAAATTTCTTAAACTACTGCACAAATTGCTATGCAAAATATTAAAATGAAATTTTACCCTGAATAGACGACATATACTGTTGTGTATGCGCACCTCTGGCCATGAAAATTCAGACACGCCATGCCAAAGCCATGGTACAGAATTCCACCACCACGAGCGCTATACTTAAAGCTACGAGTTGGTCGGCCATTTTATATAAAGTGTCATATGCACGTTTTGTATCATTAAACCATGGAGTTTAAGAAGTGTTGTATACTTTCAGTTTACCATTTTTAATTCTGTGCATCTTTATATTAACACATTTTCATCATGGGGACAAATAAAAAAAAATGTGGCTCGCAGAATATTATTAATTACGCATGTTTTCACAAACTGGTTCGTTGTAAAGAGAATTTTACCATTTCCAAAAAAATACATTTCAATATTTGGAGGTTAAAAACTTATGGGGGTTTGACAGGACCAAATCTGTACTTCATTGTATAGGGTCTTTCATTAAATGGAATATATATTCATTAGTGGAGGTTTTACCGTATTTATTAAAAATCATTAAATATTTTTGATCCATTGTTTTCCAGTGTCTCTGTACAGTGGCCATAGAATTAATTGTATCAGGTGTGTACTAACAACATCGATAATTGTAGATTGCAGTTGATGTTCTGTTGCCCATACAGCGTTAATGTACTTCCTCCATTCTTTGCACCTGAAATTCACTGATATACAGAATTACGAAGGTTGTTTTTAGTAATTGTAAGCTTTTTATTTACAGAAACGGTTTCAGCTAGGCCATACACAAACGGTAAACGAACAAAACAGACAAGAAGTTCAACACGTGCACACGCCATACGGCTAGCAACTAATCAATACTGACGTGGAATACACACCCTCTGCAGTGGACGAATGTAAAAATAATAAAATAAAAAAAATATTGAACTTTTTAAATTTTTATTTTCAGTTTCAGCAATTTTTTAAAAATCAAATAATTTTTATTCTTTAATTTTATGAGCATGTCATTGTAGCCTGCAATGTCTTTATCCACTGTGATTTTTTTGAGTTTGGTATATCAGTTGGTTTTAGTGTAGTCGTTAAAACGGAAACATGCAAAAATATGACTTTAACAAGCAATTACGCGAAATCTACGAGAGATAAAAAAATTTCACAAGAGCCAAATTTAGTCACATTTTGTGTCTAAAATAAGAAAAAAAAAATCTGGTACAAATAAAAAAATTAAAAATGGTGATGAAAATTGCGGTAAACCACGCCCTTAAGGGACCAGAGTCAGACCCTTTCCTCACGTCTCTGTGTCACTCCTACAGAGTATATAGCAAAACTAGGGCTGCTAAGCGTCCTCGAGCTCAACAAAGATTTAGCCAGATTCTGAGATCTGTCCAGAAGCCCATACCACCGCTCATCAGCCCTATAAAATCCCCAGAGAGGACACCGCTGCTGCACCAAAGGGTCCAGAAATCAATCAACAAGGCTCAGACGAACCCCCAGCCTCCCGCCTCTACACTTTCCGAGCGGAAGCAGCAGCTCCTCCACCAGCTCTTCTAGAGGTGAGTGGTTTGAAGCCTACCCTAAATTCCGAAGTGTGTCGACTCCCTTTGCACAAACTGCCAGCAGGAGGGAGATCAATGGTCCTCTGTCTGGGAAACCACTCTTTCTGGCGCAGAGCTCCCCTCCCCCCGCCCACAGGGAATTCAGCTCTACCCCACTAGCCGGCATTATTACCTATGGAAATTATTACATACCCCCAGTTCGGCAAGTAGTAAAGGCAGTGCAAGGGAGGTAAAATGAGGCCTGTGAACCGTAAGCTGCGCCGAGCCCGCGACATGGTGGCTTTGCATTATGACCGAACGTCTAACGATAGACGCTACATCATGTGTTATGTCCACAGAGTTGCATAAGCAATGGCTGCATTGAAGATCCCAGGCCAGATCCAGCTTCTGTGGCACATTAGGGAAATTCAATGACATCTTTCGGAAGTATTATAGTCTACCGGATTTAAGTCACACTCGGGGAAAATAAAACCATGATGTCGCGGCAGCTGAGTCATCGGGCTATCCACCTAATGGAGCAATATGCTCTCAGGCAAACTGGCTGCAAGGTCAAACTCACAACAATACAAAAAGTGCTTGGAATATGTTTTACAAATAATGCAAATGGGGTTTTCTAAAAATAATGAAAACGAAAAATATATTTTTTTAATATTGCATTCCATATTAATTTTTTGACTTAATACAGTATATGAGAAATAAGATAACTAAGCAACAACTTAAATGGGATATGAAAACATACATTGGAACCCCGCAACTACGACAAGCGATAATTCTCGAGAATTTCGTCGTAGTTGCGTCGTTGTCGTAGTTGCCGAAATTCCCATTTTTAACCCCTAAAAATTTTTTTTGTTCAAGTCGGTATTTTTCTTGCTATAATACCATGTATCAGTGTTACTCTCATTAATAACACAATTTTTTAAAACAAAGTAATGTTTTTATATTAAAAGCCGACTTTTTCTGAAGATTTTGATACTAGATAACCCTATAATACCCTCCCCAATTCGTGTTGAAAGATAGAAATAAAATGGAAAACGGAGATGGCGCGAGGCCCGCAGCGGCACGAGTGACGAATATCGACTCCATCGACTCGAGTGTGCTGCGCTCTGTGCCAAGCGTCGGCAACTAAAGAGCTTGTACTGTAGCGCATTCTGACGGAGCTATAAGTCTTAGTTTCTGAGCTGTCTACTGGGGCGCTTCATGCGCCATTAGCTTCTACAGCACAGCTCGTGCCTGACTGGCGACTGCCTGTCTGTGTAGTATAATATTAGTGTTGCGTACTGGAAATATGTAACGATTGTAAAGTGTTTAAACGCTCGATACTTATATTTATGTTAAGTTAAACGCTTCTACAGGATTGTACAGTATAATAAACCCATTTTTTCAAAATCACGAAAAATTTACAGTGCGCGACGTAACTTGCCGACTGCGTGCAGACCAAAATAAAAACAATACCTACCCCAGACGTATTAATTCGACTACTCTGCTCACCAGAAAATAAAAATAAACCACAGAAATATAAACACAACTTCTTGTCGGCAAGAAAAATGAGTTGCGTGAATGTAACGCGACATACTTTTTGGTGTCGGGCGTAGTAAAGTAAAATGTTGAATGTAGCAACGTTAATTTTTTAGCGCACGATAGTATATTTTCAGCGTGTTGTTACACAAAATCACGGTAAAATGAAACTTAGTAATATTTTAACTGTATGGCATCTTTATTTTTGATTAAATAATATACAAAGTGCCTAAACATTTCCTACAATTTTGTTCTATTAAAGCAAAAATGTTTCCCGATCAGGCTGAAATAAAACAAAACATTGCGCAATTACTGGGTGCATTTTCTCCCGAAATTACAACTATGAAAAGCAGTGAATATAAATTAAAAATTGTATAAGTATACACAATAATATTGGATTTATCATTTCTTATTTAAAAATTATAAGTAGGCTCTCAAAACAATAGGTAATTAACGCATCACAGTCAGTTCCAAATAAAATCCAAAGTCAAAATCCAATAAAACAAAGCCAAGAAACGTATGCAACATCACAAGATGTATCCAAAAACCAAGCTACACGCGAACTGTGTAAACACACAATGGCAAGGGTGACGCACGAGACAAAAAAAGAGGTTTTTTTTTGTGTCGCCCTCTCATTCGCTGACCTTGCTCGGAATCACAAAGGAGGGTATAAGGGCTGAAGAGGAAAACATGAGCTGCTTGGCTATCACTGTTGCTACGCACACAGTCGATGTACAGAGCAAGCTATAGGTTGTTCACGGTAAAGTGAACACTTTTCAAAACCATTTCTATGAGAACAGCAATCAATAAATATATTTTGTAGTGGTCGCGGACATAAAATTTTAGTTGAGTTTAAAATATACGCTATGTCTAATATAAAAACGGAAATGTTTATCATAAATAGGCGACGGAAGAATGCAAATCGGCCGAGAGAAGACCGTAACTAGGCGCTTAAAAGTGTTCACTTTACCGCGAACAGCCTTTAAGTGTAGGCCGTAAACAGTGCGCGTGGTGTGAGTAGGAGCAGAAACGGAGAGGGAGAAAGAGGACGGAAGAGAGATGCGTCATCACATTACCTGCTAATCTTCGGCGTTGTGTGCACGGTCTAACTTACCAGGCGCGCGGCGCAAATGTATTTCAGCAGACGTTTTTAGAGTTTTTCGTCGATTTTTTTTTCTTTAATAGCTGCGACTTATTTATTAACGGACACCTACTCTATTATTATTGCACGTTTACAGACGTATTTTAAAACGTCTTTCCTGTTTGAAATAGTATTTTTAAAAAATGCACTTTTCGATTTTAATTCTTTAATTTTTTTAAGGGGATCGAGAACATTGTCGTAGTTGCGTTGTTGTCGTAGTTGCCGATGTCGTAGTAGCGGGGTTCGACTGTCCATCTTTATGACGGCAACAGTGGGAATGTTTCGAGTGGGAAAAACCTTTTATTCAAAAACATCTTAAGCAAGTTTCAGTGTACTTTTAACCTCTTTCAACCATTCATACCTACCCTTTTTATTTCTCTAGCCCTTTCAATATTTCAAACCTTATCAAACTCTTCATTACTTTCAATCTCTCTATCCTTCTCAATCTCCCACTCATACACACATACAAAGACACACAAGAATGTAAGAGAGGGAGGGACATCTCACCAGTCTTGTGGCGGGTGCTGCCAGTACTGGAGTGGCGTGCGCCATGCTGGACACGCTGTGGTGGGGACGGCAACTTGCCCAGGTCATCAATGTTGGGCAGGTTTTTTCCCGGAGCAACGTAGGAGAGAGTGGCATGGTACCGGCCAACCAGCTGTTTCAGGCCAGCGTTCACACGTCCTACTTCTGAGCTCTCCTTCACTAGCTGAACCAACAACACAAACCAATATCTACACACCCCATTCCTTACCATATAATCTCTTTAATTGACAGCAACAAGTACAATACTGAACATTCTTAACTGACAAGCTAAACTGAAAACGCACAAAAAATTTTACTGGACATATTACAGCTAAAAAGGGGGAAAATTGATAAAATAAAATGGACTAAATGTTATGTTGTATTTTCAAAAATATTATGAATAATACAAAACATATAAAATTAAAAAGCCATAAACACTTACATCGAGCCGTGTAACGACGACGCTGGCTAATACGATAATGCACTAGCGATAGTGTTCTCGCTACCCATAAAAAAGTAATAAAATCGATAAAATGCAAGATATATTGCAAGTATGAAATGTTACAGAACAATATGTTCGTTAGCACACAGCTACAATAAAAGCCATCAATAAATCACTTGGTGGTACATAATTCAATGTTAAAAGCATTAATCTATAACTGTAGGTTTCTTGAATCCAATTTGTGAAAATTTAACAATAGCAATCATAGACAATAGTGTTAGACAAAGTTCCAAAAAAATTCTTTCCAGTGTTACTAACTTCTGAGGCACAATTTCTGACGCCAGAACCTCGTGCATTTAACTGCGGCCCCACTGATCATGCGTAACAAATACCATTATCTAGGATTGTCATTGAGTATTTTATCCATATTGGCTTCGAAAAAAGCATAGAAATCAACTGATGTTTTCAGTGTTTGTTTGTTTACCACACACTTTTAAGCTGCAGGTGTAGAATCACAAAAAAAAAACTGACTAAAAACTTCTAGAAAATGATGCTAAAATACACTTGTAGTGCACACCTGGTGATTTAGACCATGCCAATGAGACTAAAGTCTCTTCTCTTCCCTCCATCACACACAGTGCACGTATCTATTATTAGCTTCCCACAACTCACGACCATCAGCCCTGCGAGTTCATCAACAAGTTCAGCGAATATAGCTCTAGTGTCTTCTTTTTAATGCTTCTGCCAGTTACCAACCACCTTGCGCGCACACACACACAGTAGACAATAAGAAATACAAAATTGTGCATTCTTTTATCATTTTTTAAATACGCAGGCAGTGTTAAGGAAGTAAAGAAGTGAAAGCCATCAAAAAAAAATTTGTCCAGCTATCAGAAGGTGCCATCAAGCGAGCATGTTGGACGTGGAAGTAAACACATACCGCAGTTTGGCCTAGTAGCTATTATTTAACTACCTAACTTGCATTTGAGCAAACGTGTAATATCAATTACTGCCAACGTTTAAAGGTTTGCGTGCCTAACAAATGTGTAAAACAACAAACTGAGTGATTGTCTTTAAATTTCACTACAAAATATAGGCTCCTATTGATTTTACGAAGGTAGCGATTTTAAGAATGTGATGAATGGAACCGGGAGTGTTTGTAAAATCAGCGGTCTAGTGTATATATATTTAGCATAATAATGTGGGAAAAGTAAAATGATTTTAAAATACAAATTTGATATCAGTATAAAAATCATTAACTCGGATGACAGGAGGCAGATGGTCGCTCACCTGGTCATACTTGAACCGCAGAGCCTGCTGCTCGTCCTGCAGCTGCTGGTTGATGTCCATCAACTCCTCCAACTTGCGCTTCATGGATGATAGGCGGATGTTGCGGTCCAGGTAGTAACCAATGAACTCCACGCTGCACACACATGTCCATCCGTACAGGTGGTCTGCCGACCTCAAGTTCCCATAACCCAGCTAACAAGATCATTCACCAAACTTATTACAGTAGTGTCTCGTTATAGCAAAATGTCACGGTTCTGGGATCAAACTTCGCTATAGCCGTGTCTTCGCTATAGCCGAATTTGGCCGATTCTAACCCCTAAACCCAAAAATTGCATTAAAACTGTATTTAATATTATTTAATTACAAAGTAGTGCATTATTTAATGAAATAAAAGTTTATTTTAACAGATAAGTATGCGCCGGTTACAATGATACCCAACATGTATGGGTGCAGCTATTCGCAAGTCAAAACGGGTCAAAAACTCCGCCGAGTCATGTAAGCATGGCTATCAATTGCTGGACCGCCTCAACAGTGTCTCACCTGTGTGGGCGCGTGGCAAGAATGCACGCGCCGGCAATCAACATGATTACACTGCCGGCCGCTGCAGACCAATGTAATTAGTTTGATGAGTGACGCAATTTATTTATTTAATAATTTTAGCATGCATGCTCTGATGATAATTCTGTGTGCCCTTTCACACTGTGGCACATGTCAAATAATTTGTGCGCATTCCTAAGACATATAAAAATAAGCTTGGACGAGTGAATGTAGTTTAATTGTTCACTTGTCCGTTGAGCAGGTAATGCTAGTGTCATTTGCCAGCAAAAATAAGTGACACCGACATTGGTATTCGCTTTATTTTTGCGCACTAGTCGTGAATTGTGTTTAGTGGCGGGACAAAGTTAGGTTTGAAGCCAATTGAAAGTAACAGAAGTGGGCGCAGCACGTGTACGCATTGACTTTGAGTAAGGTTACAAGTTTGTGATTTTACTCCGGCAGTGTGCCGACAGAAAACATGTCTGACCTACGTGAGAGCTACCAAATCTAGACAGACAGTTCGTTGAAAGGCAGTGCTAAAGCTAGACATGCTTGTTTCCACACACAGCCCACCCACCACCCGTGATTTTTTTTACTTTTTATTTTTCTTTCTTCCCCTTCAGCTGTCCAAATAAAAAAGGTGGCTTACTCTTGTGCCCATGCTCTTCCTGAATGTGTGTACGATACTTTTAACAATGCAACGGCCAGCCCGCAAGGATTTATTGCTTCTCGCTCAAGTTTATGGGACATTTAGTGTGTTAAATTATAGTTTTTAATTAGTGTACAGTAAATGTTGAAATTGCCATTAAACCAAAAATAAAACATGTACGGCCGACTGTGTGAGCATGAAGGTGAATGACTCGGAACAGCAAACGTGTGATACAGGAGACGGTCAACGCCAATACGTTCTCTCACCCAACGTCCTTGCTGTCTATCTAAAAAAGCTGAAGGTCAATGGAGTAAAATAAGAGCTGTAGCAAGCTAAGCACGAGTAATTGTGTGGGTGCGTGTGTGAGGGAAAGAGACAGTGCTATTGTATCTCCCAGAGGCATTTCTTGTGTGTGTGTGTGTGTGTGTGTGTGTGTGTGTGTGTGTGTGTGTGTGTGTGTGTGTGTGTGTGTGTGTGTGTGTGTGTGCGCGCGCATGCGTGTGAGAGAGAGAGAGACTCAAGTATAGCACAACCGGCGACAATTATTATTAGTGAAAAAAAAAACATACGTCTGCCGTTATTCACTCAGAACACACAGTTCTTGTTCCAAATAGCTGTGTCGTCATCTGAGCTGAGCAAAAGATTTTTGTGAGTGCCTGGCAACAGTGTTTTAGGCATCAGAGCCTTCCCTTTTCTATATCTCCCCCCCCCCCCTCCTCACCACAGCTAGTCACGTGTTGCTGGCTGGCTGCGGTTTTTTATGTAAAGCAAGTTGTGGGAGGGAAAGAGACATGTATTCTTATTGAACTCTCTCATTTGTGCAAGTATCCGAGCAACCCTCTTCTTGTTAACCATACACAGGCTCTAGGCCCAAGCGACAGAGCAGCGGGCTGATGCGCCTGGCCACATTGCTGAGGATCTTGGCTCTCTCCCGGAGAATTTATCATTTTATAGGAGACTTTCACATTTTATCGCAGTTCCTTCGCATTTGCGAAAATTCTGGGCCTCTAATTATAGCTGAATTCTAATGAAAATTAAGTATTTTGAACAATCTTTCCTGCACGCGATGTTAACTTTTTCCATTATATTCCTTCAAAATTATTTTTAAAAAATTTTTTTTCGCGGGCATTGAGGATACTGTAGTAGTTGCGTTGTTGTAGTAGTCAATGTCGTAGTTGCGGGGCTCGACTGTACGTATATCAAAATCCAAAATCATACTCAATACATAAAATCAGAAAAGCCAGCTCTATGTGAAACTACACATCGTTGAAAGCACTATGATTAACTACGGAAACGTAGCCAACGGTCACCTGGGTGGAAAGGGGGTGGGGGAAATAAAGGGCACAATTCTATTTTTAGAACGACATGCGCTTGAGCTTGCTTGGGGAGGGAAGCGAGGTGTCCAGGCAGAAGCATGATTTACGTGACAGTGCCAGCAGGTTGGAATCAAGGAGGGGGAAGGGGCAGCGGCATGAAGGGTCGGCGCGAGGGGTGGAGGTAATCTGTACATCCAGCTGTCAAGATAACAAATACCTACTCACTTCACTAGGTCACGTACATCGCCGCAAGCCTGCTTCACACGACTCACCATACATCTTTCTACTCATAAAATGCATATTTTTCCTGAAATTTTTTGGTGATTTTTTGACGGTTCCTCTAGAAGACTTCGCTATAACCGTATTTTCGCTATTTCCGTGTTCGCTATGATGGGATTCTACTGTTCGAACAAGCATACACAATGCATTTAAAAATTTCTTTCTATAGTTTTATATGACATAAAATACAGTTAAATCTCTTTTATACAAACCTTGAAAGGTCTAAAATTTTTCAGTTTATGTAAATGAGGTTTGAGTTAAATTGTGTTTTCAAGATATTTAGTGACTTAAATGGTGCAAAATAGTTGTAGAGCCTTTATTCTTGTCATGAACTATATTAAGTGACCTTGGGCCACTCTTTTACTAATACTACAGAAAACAAGTTCCATGCTGGACAGAGAGTCAGTTGAGATTTAAAGTTATCACTTATCAAGTAGTGCTACAAAAGCTGCTGCTTAAATGAAATATCATTACTAATTTATGCTTCCATATACAGAACACTTTGGTCCTCTGATTGCAAGTGGTGGTGTGAATAATTAGTGACTTGTTAGGGAAATATATGTGCATGACCTCTATGTGTACCCATAATAAAGGCTTAGTGACACATTCTCATTTTCTGAGAAATAACGACAGTGGAAACAGTTTTCTCGACTAAGAAACCTGCCTTCTACGTTTCCAGTTTCTTGAAATCATAGGAAAGCAATTAAAATTTTTTTCCAAGTGAATGTGTGTTTAAGTGTGTCCGCAGAATGCTACAGTGTACGTTACGGTGAATGTGGTGGTGTGAAGGGGTCGAAAAAAAACTACCCAACGAATACCTTAGATCTGCACTCTGTTCACATTAAATTCTGAACTGCAGACTACACCAACAGCTGAAAATAACATTTCCCCACGTTTTGGTAATTTTAAATCATGTTCCCACTCTTTGCGACACCAGTAAGGATCCATAATATTTATAATATCTTTACTTAACGAAAATAATTATGGACTTACCCGTAACAAACATTTTATGTAAATAAACAGTGATAAAACATAAACAGCGTTCATTTTAACAGGTGTGTGCACGGTAACTAGGTACACAAACTTTTGCAGCCACTACAGTCACTGCCACGATCTACACCACTGCTGCCATCTTGCATATATTGAGATGTTCCGTTAGTGCGTATCGCTAAACTTTGAGTGCAAAGTATACAATGATAAATAAGAATCTGTGAGAGTATATCTACGGCCACGAAAGTGATGCCACGTGAAATGTAAATATTTTATTTACCAAATTGATGTTGATAATATACGTGGATGTCAGATCTTTTCCGTATATTCATTTTAACCTTTCAATATCTGTGTAAACTGTGAAATCAGTTAAATTATGTTATGCTTGTAAGTAGAAATAGCATTGTGATCCGCTCAGATAATTTTAAGCAATTGTTATTTAAAATTCACTATTCAAAATTGCTCGAATACTCCAAAATTTGGGAATATGGTATTATATTTTCGAATTTGAATCATACAAATTTATTATTTGACATATATTCAAAATTTCAAATATTCAAACACTCCTAGTCAACAGTGGTGTGTTTTGTGTACTTCTCAACATTAGTGCCAGTGTTGTACCTACCTACTTATTTATACACAAAGTTGTGCTAGTGAGACTAGTCCATGGTAATTCAAGCAACAGGTAACATAAAAAGTAGGCATAGTTCTGCCCTTATAATTTAACTTGGGTCTAAAAAATTGTACCATTTATTCTCTCATGATTTCACTTCATTAGAGTTTTAGAAGTATATTTTCAGGTTCACAGTTATTTGTCGATAATACAATACAACCAATACCAATTAAAATTTTTTTTTTCTATTTTTGTGATGACTTATTTAGTATCACCACCCTACTTTCTCTGGGATGAAAATCTACCATGACATGATCCATAATTCTTAATAACTTAAAAATGGACGATTTGTAAGAAGATTCTGTTGTAACGAATAAATAGCAGAACATTTTTTAAGCTAGCATAACACGAAAGGATAGGCTCCATGAGTAAATGGAAGGGAAAGTAGAAAGCATAAAGTATGCAGGCAAAATTATAGGTGTCCATTGAGCAGCAAACACATTGTCGCAAAGTTCTGACGTACCTCTTCCTTCTATTTTAACACCTTCTCTGCGGAGTTCAGATGAGAAATTTTACAACAAAACTAATTTCTTTATTTAGTGAAAGAGGGCAGAAACAGATTTTAAAACTGAATAAGATCAAAGGAAGGAAATTTGCACAACAGCAACACTCAAAATCAGAATATTTAATGCAGAAATGTGAAGAACAAAAACATGAATTTGGAGAGTTAGTGAAAGCTTGTTTGTGTGGGAGTGACCTTGTTGCACAAGAAGCACGATATCATAAGAAAAATCATACCACTTTTTTCAATGACAAACCAAACTGAAGGATCTGTGCATAAACCAATAACAGGTAAAGTGTCCTTTTAAATCCTGTGTAATTACTTTAAACAAAGCGATGAATACTATTATTCAATTTGTGATGTGCACTGGCACGTAGCACACTTACTTGGCCTCTTATCATACAGTAATTTCAATATTTTTGTCTTAATTAACGTTTTTTTTTCTTTGTTGTTAATAACAAATTAAGTAGGCCAACTTAACCAGGTATAAGGATGTATACGGCGGGATCCAACCTATTAATTGGGGATGCGAATAGAGAAATTTACATTAAAATTTTTTTTTTATTTTTTAAATTTAACTTTAAAGCAAGAGAAAAGTATTTAATTTATGTGTCAATGTTATTGGATTTATATTGTGTTTGGACTCATTTTAAAGCTAATTTAATTTCTAGCAACTTTTCTAAGTAAACTTTTCTTACATTTTGCCTTCTTTGGATTTTTTAAATTTCAAGTAGCCTCTTAGCTTGCTTCTCCTGGAATGGGAATTATGTGGCAGGCTAGTCGTAGTTCTCTTGCTTGGAAGCACGTACAGAGAAGTGCTGGCTTTTAAACTTTCAAATAAGCTCTGAGCTAGCCTGTGCTTTGGATGGATTTATCTGGCAGGCAGGTCAGAGTTCACTCGCCTGGAGGCACGTACAGGGACGTGCTGGAATGCGATGAGCTCTGCCGGGCGTTTCTCGATCAACGTGGATGGTAGTGTCGGGCGCAAAACTCAGTGAAGGTGGTGATCCGCGACAGATTGATGACGCTGCACATCCCCAATTAATAAATTATGAATATTTAGCTGGTATTATGAAATAAAATGCTTTGTAAATTTGACAGTATCTATGTTACGTACAATTTTTAGGTTATAAACGTCAATTAACCAGCTTTTTAGGCAAGTTGGATCCTGATGTATCACTCCGCCGCTCGGCCGAGTAAGTCCGGGTGTCCGCCCAGGAAAGTTAGTTGTATTTCATCGGAGCTTGTGACCGGTCGCCGGGAGATGGCCGGCTAAGTTAGTGTTGATTAGTTTGAAAACAGTTGTGATCCAACGGAGCTAGGGAACGGTCGCCGGGAGATGGCCAGCTGAGTGGTTTGATTAGTTGGGGCATCATGGCGGCAAGAGGAGGACGTGTTAGACAGGGCAGAGGGGCTGTGAAGCCTAGAGTGTAGATTCGTTAGTCGAACTTAGCTTTATTTTCTTTCTTTGTTGGCATGCTGCCTTTTAATTTAGTACTAAACAACCAGTAGATATTCATAACCACATAGCCGGTGATTAAGGTAGACAAAGTGCCGGGCCAAGTACTACTACTCACACAGAGGGCAGGCGGTAATGCCTTATGCGTAGATAAGAAAAAGTCACCTCATCTAACTCTGGGCGAGCACTCGCTATGTGAATTGCCTTTGTCTGTTAAAGTGCGTCAAAAGAATAGGTTAAATAAAAGAAAAAAATGCCGATATTATGATTTTTATTTATTTATTCATCTGTGGTTGATTAACCTCACTGTTATCCGGGCATCAATATAATAGGCACCGCCTCTACATCAGCTCGCTGTGTTTTGCCATTTTTCTGCCTGCTAACTACTTGCAATAGCAACGGAGGAGAGTTACGTCCAACATCTATATAAACAACATACGTAGAAGAAGAAGACTCTTCACAAATTCAAGAATTGCAAAATATCAGGGCAGATATTTCAGAACGTATTTTGAGAAACATTTGAGAGATCTTTTAGAACACATTTTAAAGAAGGCAGTATGGTAGCTAATATTTACATTATAAAGAATGTTTGTACCTCGTACGTGATAGTTGAGAACTGGTAACAGTACACAGACTCAAACTCAGAAACCAAAAATACTATAATTGTATTAACTCCAGTTGTCATTAATAAATAAAATATTCAAAAAATAGCAAACAATCACCATTTGTACCCACAACAAATGACATTAAATCTGCGGGAGAAAATTCAATTCCAAATTCACTAGCAGGGAAGATGAATGTCTCATGACCAGAAAAGGTCAATAGAAAATGTTTAGCCATAAATCATGCTGTCATACGAGCTGCAAGGTCAGGATAGTTTTTTCCCTAATTCACACTGGCTTAGCTCTGACACTTCATTGTTTGTAGGGTTTTAAACATCTTATTAATATGTTATCTTCCTTGGGTGTCTGTGAATCTCATTACAAAACTTCTGTGTATTTAAATTGCTCTCATAAATGTAGGGTCTCCAAATATTTACAATGATACTTTCATGCAGCATGGCTTTGATATGTACTGCTGATATCAGTTTTGCACATTGGATGGCTTGAACACATTTCATGCTTTGGGAGTAATTTAACATGTTACTCAAGATACTAGCGTTGAAACCCAAGTAAAGGTAGAAAGTAGGTATGCTGGTTTCTTAAATTCTGAATATATTATGATATGATCTTACCAAAAGAAAACTGATTACTGGAGATTACACAAGAATTTTGTTGAGACTGTTACAATTAATGAAAAACTGGAATAAACAATTTGTCTGCTACTGAATGGGGATGGAAGCTGGAGTCTGTCAGAGGCTAAAGAAGACAAACAAGGACTTTAACCAGTTACTTATTCCATGCCTTTGTACCAAAACAACTATTGTACTAAGTACTATAACATATTCTTGCAGATCTGCTTGTAGGAATTATTGTGGCTGTTGGAAAGTTGGGTTTGCATTGTTCAGCTATGTGTGAAAACTGCAATGGACTTTTGTGTAACACAGCAACTGTTTTGTGGTGAAACACTACTGGGCTGGTAAGAAAAAAAAAATAAAATAAATAAAATAAATGTCACTTGATAAGTGAGAAAATTAAGCTGTTTAATAACCAAGTAATAAACTAAAACAAAACATAACAACACAAAACAACCAAAGAAAAAGGTCACAAGTAACAACTGCAATTTTAGTTCAGAAACTTTCCTCCATGAGCTTGCAGTTGCATGGCAGAATATTCAATCACACATTCACTAAAAAGTAAATACAAACATTATTCGCCCACCAAAATGAGTTATTTTTTCCCTAGTCACTTCCATTTGGTAAGCCACACAGTTTGATGAAGGGTCTCTTCAAGAAACCTTGTGGGGTACGTAATGTAGCTACACGGGGAATTCCATCAGCACCTGGATGGAGGTTTACAATACGTCCAAGTTTCCATTGAAGAGGTGGAAGTCGCTCATCACGCACCAATACCAGTGCACCAGGTTCCAACTGAGTGGCTGATAACGTCCACTTGGAACGCTGTTGGAGATCGAGTACAGTGACTCATGGGTATCACTGTGCAATCAACCTCTGGCACTGCAGTAAGAGGATCCATTGTTAAAAAATGACCTGGTGTGAGAGCAGATAGGTCATGAGGATCTGAACTTATGGAGCACATAGGTCGTGAATTTAGAATTGCCTCCACTTGTACTAGAACTGTATAAAATTCTTCATATGTAAGACATTCTCCCACAACTCGAGGTGTGTTTTAACAGATTTGATCCCTGCCTCCCACAGACCACCAAGGTGGGGAGCACCAGGAGGGATAAAATGCCAGGTAATGCCAAGGGGTGCCAGAAAATTGAGGATTTTATCTTGATGTGTTGGCAAAGTTAAAGTGTGTAAATCAATCAACTGTCTGGAAGCTCCAATGAAATTGGTTTCACAGTCACTGTAAATATGGCAACATCTGCCACGCCTACCGATGAATCTCTTCAGTGATGCAGTAAAAGTCTCTGTGGTCAGGTCCGTTGCAAGCTCCAAGTGAATGGCCTTGGTGACAAAGCACACGAACAAGCACACATACGATTTGACACTTCGGGCCCCTCTGTGGCATGACCGAAGGATGTAAAAAGGACCAGCATAGTCTACCCCAGAAGATGAAAATGGATTAACTTGTTGAATCCTAGACGATAGTAGATTTCCCATTACCAGAGCCGAGGTTGGGGGTTTTGAGCGATAGCCCTGCAAGCAGTGGATTATACATTTACGGATAGCTCGTTTGTCTCCCAATATCCAAAATCGTTCTCTGAGAATTCCCTGAAGGGTGGCAATACCTGGATGATGATTTTAATTGACGTTCGTGTCATATCAAAAGACCTGTGAACAGGTGTGTTCCTGGTAGGAGGACCGGATGTTTCGTTTCATAATTGCTAGGTCCATTATTGAGTCTACCGCCCACCCTGAGCACTCCTTATCATCTGAAAATGGTGACAACTTACGAGTTGAATCCTAGACGATGGTAGATTCCCCATAACCGGAGCCGAGGTTGGGGGTTTTGAGCAATAGCATAGCATGCAGTGAGTTATGCACTTACGGATAACCCGTTTGTCTCCCAATATCCAAAATCGGTCTCTGAGAATTTCCTGAAGGGTGGAAATACCTGGATGATGATTTAATTGATGTTCGTGTCGTATCAAAAGACCTGTGAACAGGTGTGTTCCCGGGAGGAGGACCGGATGTTTCTTTTCATAATTGCTAGGTCCATTATTGAGTCTACCGCCCACCCTGAGCACTCCGTTAACATCCAAAAATGGTGACAACTTACGAAGAGGCAGCGACACAGAATTATTCTTTTTAAAGTAGCAATGTCACTGGAAAAAGTCTCACTTTGAACAATTAAAATCCACATTTGCAATGCTGCACCCAACTCTTGTTTTTTTTAATGCTCCAGAAGTTTTTGATGTTGAGTGGTGACAGTTATGAATAAAACGCAGGACATACGTAGTAGAGCGAATTACCTAGAGATACGATCCACATCTTTTTAACAGAATGTGCATTTCAGGGTCATGGAGAGAGACTATAAGCGTCAACTTTTTTTCTTCAACTTCTATGCAATTCACATCATCAGCCATCTCGACAGTTGAATTTGTTGGCCACTCTGCTTCTGAAAGATCTAGCGACTTTGATCCATTCCACCACAGATGATGCGGAACAAGTTGTGAAGGTGTCAACCCTCGAGACCCACAGTCTCCCAGGTTGTGCTCCGATTGTACATGGTGCCACCACTCAACTGAAGTCATCTCTTGGATCTGGCTCACACGGTTGGCAACAAATGTCTTCCATGAATGTGGAGATCCAGAGATCCAATGTAAGGCAACCATGGAATCAGACCATGCCCAAATTTGAGAAATAGTTACACTCTGTTGAATACTAGAGCGAACATAGGATAGTACCTTAGCAAGTAACAATGCGACACAAAGCTCCAAATGTAGAATGGTAACCGTCTTCAGAAGTGCTACCATGCATTTGAAAAAGATTAGTCGGACGTGTACTTGTCTATTTGCATGTGTGACACGTAGATATACCACAGCACAGTAACCAATCTCGGATCTATCGCAGAATCCATGGAGTTCCACTTTGCTGTTGGAAGTGATTCTGAATGGTCGAGAGATAGAGATATCAGCTAATTCTGGGAGTTCAGCTTGAAAGGCTAACCACTTGTCACCAACTGCGGATGGCAGTGGACTGTCCCAGTCAACGCCTTGCAACCACAATTGTTGAATGATGGATTTGGCCACGAGTGTGACTGGGGATAGCCAACCAAGAGGATCAAAAATGCCAGCTAACTCAGACAGAACAGGCCTTTTTGAAGGGGTAAAGGTACACTGAATAGACAAAAACATCAGCTTGAGGGTCCCATCGGAGTTCAAGTACTTTCTGTGTTGCATTTGATTCAGAATCAAAAGATCGTAATGTTGGTTGTTGGCAAGCTTCAGGTGGTAGCCAAGATAAGAGTTCTTCACGATTGCTCATAAATTTTCTCAGGTTGAAACCTCCAGCTTTCAGTAAGTGTATCAATTCTCTTTGTATAGTGATAGCATCTTCTACTGTAGCTGCTCCAGTAACTACATCGTCCACATACACGTCAGTTTTCTACACAGAACTTGAATTAGGAAGTTTGTTTCCATCATCAGTTCATAATTGCTGCAATGTACGAAGGGCCAGGAATGGAGCTGCAGACACTCCATAGGTCACTGTGGTTAACTCAAACTCTTGTACAAGATCAGCTTCAGAGAACCGCCACAAAATTCGCTTATAGTTGCGGTCATCTGTACTCACCCAAATTTGATGGTACATTTGCTGAACATCGCCTGTAAACAAAACATCATGACAGCGAAACCGTAATAAAATGTCACAAATGTCATTCTGTAGTTTTTCCTGTCAACAGCATGATTTTATAATGTGGGAAGCAAAAGGAAGACCTTGGATCTCACTACAAAGTGTGAGATATTAGTGAAGATAGACAAAGGTAAAAGGTCAAAGTAAATACGAGGTCAAAGGCAGACGTTGCCCGTGATATGGTCCAGCACCATCCAGTTTGTTAACAATTTTGGGGGAGAAAAATAATTGTGGCTGCAGTGGAAAAAGGAGGTCGGAATATTCAGATCAAAAAGTTGCGCAGTGCCGACCACGAAGACGTAGAGTAAGCTCTGCTCGCCTGGTTTAACCAGACACGAGGGTGAAATGTGTCGATCACGGGACCGATAATCCCAGCTGATGCAAATGGCTCGGATAGCACTCAGCACATCCTACTTCGGTTGGTTGATGTCTATACAGACAACCATATCATGGACCAGCACGTTGAAACAAACTGGCTGCTGCTCACTAAAAAATACTTCGTACTCGAGCTTTTTTTTAACATCGGTGAAACATATTATTTACGTTAATAAATTTTTATAGATATGCTGCTTTATCACGGTACGCGACAGAAAATTATGCTGGACACTACTACAATCTATCGGTAAAGTAATTAATCGGTAAAGCACAGTAGCGCATTATGATGGAGATGCGAAGCACTATCTGGGAATTAGTACCCGTGCTGTCCACTGCTGTGCTGTGTGGACTGGGTATCTGGAAGCTTGTTCACTTGCCAGCCGCCAGGATTAGGATCTAGGCGTGCATTTGTTATGCAACACAGTGTCGCTCGCTCGGCCGCGCGCGCTTTCAGAGTCACTCCCGTAGCCAAAGTCTTCAAGGTTCGAATGACGGAACACAATTTTACAGCGGCGATCCATTGGTCTGCAGCGGCCGGTAGTGTAATCATGTTGACTGCCGGCGCGTGCACTCTTGCCACGCGGGCGGGACACAATTGAGGCAGTCCCCAGCGATTGATAGCCATTCTTACATGACGCGGCTGAGTTTTTGGCCCGTTTTGACTTAGCGAATAGTTGCACCCATACTTGTTGGGTATCATTGCAACCAGCACATACTTACCTGTTAAAATAAACATATATTTCCTTAAGATAACTTATTATTTTGTAATTAAATAAGATTAAAAACAGTTTTAATGCAATTTTCAGGTTTAGGGGCCAGAATCGGCCAAATTAGGCTATAGCGAAGACACTGCTATATCAAAGTTCGAACCCAGAACCAAGACATTTCGCTATAACGAGACTCTACTGTAGCTGACATAAAGAAGACCACAAAAATGTGAAACTGGAAGCACTACACTCAAAATATCAATGAAAAAAGACAAAATGAACACATAACATAAGAAGGAAATAATGTATAAAAAAACTGTTGGAGTACATAGTTGCTTTCAGTAAAATATTTTGACCAAACTATACAATACATATGCTATTTTTTATATTTGCCATCTTAAAGCCTTTTGAATTGCTCGCAGGAGTTTAAACATAACCCTGATCATGTGACTGAGTAAAGCTGCCTAACCCCAGTACAAAAGAACATCACTGCCTACATGCAAGCCATGGAAAAAGCTAGAATAGGAATTTACATGCTTAAATATATTATATTGGGGCTAAGTTTTAACAAACACCACTTTCTACATTGAGAAGAGCAAACTACACTAGACCCTCGATTTTACGAATACTGACGGTTCCATTTATGACATTCGTAAAATCGCTACCTTCGTAAAATCGATTGAGGCCAAATTTGCCCCCAACCCCTTTACCAAATTTTAAAATTGGATTTTTTCCACAAAGTATATTCAATGGGATCTCGATTTTCGTAGCGTTTTGCGGGAAAGTAAGACAAGTTGTCATTAAGGTATAACTTTGTATCACAAGACTGACGTCTTCCGATTAAAATGGTACCCCTGAACGGTAAATATGACCGACCCACGTCCGGGAGAAAAAAAAGAAAAAGAAAACAAACACAGAACACAGAGTGTCTTCTCGCGAATACATAGTCTGACATCCATATCATTTCACACGAAAAATGGCAAATAATAACTTAAATTTAAGTTTGTATCAATAGACAGACGTCTTCCGATTAAAATCACACCTACGAACGATCGATACCACCAAGCCATGTCACGAAAAAAAAATAAAACACAAAGCACGGATGCCTGCTCGCGCTCGTGTAGTCGTGATGTCCGTAGCATTGCGTGGAAAAATAAACCTAAAAAGGTTTACAAGACTCTTGTCAAAACAAACTAAAACTAATGTCACACGTAACATTTTTTCGGAGGCCGCCAGGCTGGTGTGCTATCCTTTGCAACACAAAAATAATGAGAAAAAAAAATCAAGTGAAGTTTGAAGACAGCCTTTGTGCTGGACTATGTTCGGTACTTGTGTGTGCCCTTTTAACGTTAGCACGCCATGACAAGAGTCGACTTAATGCAAAAACGGTGCCGTCAACGAGTCTAAACTTAGTCACTTATGCCGTTCTTACCCGTTGCCCAGTCGTGTTTACTTTCAAATGGTCGCCTGGCTGATGTGTAGTGCTGATAACACGTCCCACCCTCTTTCTTTGTCTTGCTTCACCTTAGCTTGCAGTCACTCACACACACACACTCTCTCTCTCTCTCCCCCCCTCCCTCCTCGGCCTCGGGCGCAATATTCTCATGTTGACAAAGGACACGCGTCACGGAGAAATTTCATTATGCCAATGATCTGACCACAGCGACGCGTCGGCGACAGAAATCGTACAGCCTGGAGGAGAATGCAACACAAGTAGTTTCTCACTTCACCAGCAAATTAATAAACTACTAAAAACTGCCAAAACTCGAAAAATAACATACAATAAATGTGATTATTTGTCATTTTCAGTGGTTGGGTGTGCGTAGAGGTGGGAATACGAAACATCCTGTGGTGCACAAGGTTGACGCCCCGCCGATTCTATTACGTTCTTTTGCGCTCGCCCCCCGAGCTTGACCCTTTTGAGGTTAGGCCTAAGCAGGTACGCCGCCCTCAGGTCCGCACAACGCTATTGTGTGTATGTAATTTTTCCGATGCCATTATATGTAAATATTAGTCTATACAGGTTACCTTGCATTGTAAAATAACCCAGAATGGAAACCATGTGTTTTGTTGTATAAATGTTTTCACGCTGTATGTAAACAAACGAACGAACTTTAAGATGGCCATGCTTTCATGCAACTTGAGAAAAACGTAAATAACGTAAATATTGAAATGTAAATTGAGTGTAGTGAAATTGTATGTATTTAATCCTTGTGTAGCATTACTATTTTTACGGCATCGTTATTTTTGTGGGACCTGACGGTAAAGTATTAATTTTTGTGGAAGTAGAGATTTTTTTGTGTGAGAAATATGTGAGTGTTGAGGTGGCACGCCTGCTCTACAGCCGACGGCCACGCATGCGCCGCCATCTTAGCACCCACCTAACGGGACTTATTCCCTCCCAGACCCCCTAACTTCGCCCAGTTTCTTCAGAGTTCGTTGGCAGCTCCTCTGAGTTCCCGTCTCTCAAACCCTCCCCGAAGGACTTCTTGCAAATGGAGACCTTCGACCCTCCTAGGTAGTCGACTTCTTGCGAAGGGAGTCCTACCGCCTGCTTCCGAGGCGACTTCTTGCGAAGGGAGACCCTCACCCACCCCAGAGCGACTTCTTGCGAAGGGAGACCTCTACCATCCCCGGAGCGACTTCTTGCGAAGGGAGACCTCTACCATCCCCGGAGCGACTTCTTGCTATGGTAGACCTCTACCATCCCCGGAGCGACTTCTTGCGAAGGGAGGCCGCTACCATCCCCGGAGCAACTTCTTGCGAAGGGAGACCTCTACCATCCCCGGAGCGACTTCTTGCGAAGGGAGACCTCTACCTTCCTGTACCATACCTTACCTACCTCACACGCTGAGAGACTGGAAGGAGGAGGTTCTGTTACGCTGTTCCGCGCCGCGCGCGTAAAAGGGAACACACCCTACGATCTGTTACCGCTACTTCAGCCACGAGGCACACAGCGGAAGTTGCGCGAGTTCATCTATGGAAAGTTCCGCCGGTCCACAAGGCCGAGATCCGTGTCGCTCAGTATCGCGCAGCATCCACGTGGTTAGCATCAACCGTAAACGAGACCTTGAGTTATTAAGAGTGATCAGTTATAAGGGACCTGTGTATTTCACGAGACTTGTGTGTCTTCCGAGTTATGAGAGACCTGTGATATTTCGTGTTAAAGACTTGTGTAACTTCTCCAGATACGAGAAACCCTGTTCAGTGTTGTATAGTGTGAACCACGGAATACAGTCATTTATTGAAGTTCCATCTTTTATTCAATGTCACAACAAGTGCAGCACCTTAATAAATCCCTGCCTCCTGAAATTCAGCTGTTGAAAGCAAAGGCCGCTCAGGAGCGACATCGCCAAGCTCACGTACAGGTAACGTCGCCGAAGCTCATCCCGTCGCCAACCAAGGTACGGGGCACGCAGCTCTCGTTCAGTGCTTTTTGTAAGAGTGAGCTCCAAGCCCGCCAGGGTAGTTCATCCCCCGTAAACGACGAGCAAGCACCGCCTCCGCGCAGAGTCCGCAAGAGGAAGTGCAACCCAGACTCAGTGAGCAGACTTCTGCGGCGCATGGCCCGGAGGCCGCCCGCCGTCATTAGCCCAACACCGTCGGGTACAACAGTTGCGCGACGAGTCCAACCCGAGACCTCGACCACTGTCAGACAGGACACAGAGGCTGCTGAAAGAGTTGTTTTAATCAGGTGAGTGACTAGAAACCTGCCCCAGATAAGTAAGATCCTCCCCCACCTCTTCGTGCGGTTAGCGCTCGGCTCCCCTCGGCTTCACTCTCCGAGGCGCGCGCTAGTCCGACCCACACGTCAGGTGCCTCCTCGCACACTGCACGCACCACCCCCAACACACACCAGGGAGAGGGCGGGGTTGAGTCAAGGTAATAGAGATTATCTTTACCGGCATTATATACGCGTGAAAGCGAGCTGATAATGGCTAGGGGTTGCGGACAGCGGACTCCGCAAGATATTTTTCTGCCAAGGGGGGCGGGGGGTGAGGGTGAGGTTATAGATTGAAATTTCCCGGGAAACGGGTTGCAAGTTGTTTCCCACGCTCATGTTTGGAAGGTATGTGGGAGAGGGGGGTGATCTGCCGGCCGTGTGACAAGCAGGTAACTCTAGCTGTCATGGTCTTGTTATCTACGAAGAGTAAGCTTTCACTTTATTAAAAAGAAATGAGGAATAGACAAACTGTGTAACGTACATAGTGCACACCGGCCAAACTTTGCTCTCCGACGTGCGCCGTCACATTTTTCAACAGCTTTAACTTTTTTTTTTCTACTTTTTGACGGTTCCCGAGAGTATATTCATAAAATCGCTACCTTCGTAAAATCCAGGGTTCGTAAAATCGGGGGTCTAGTGTATTGCTAAACTAGTAAAAATGTAAGAAGGAAGAAAAGAGTAGGTGTTGTGAAGTGTTTTAAGGCCATGAAAATATTTGTTCGTTCTAACTTTTTAGGGTATTGACTAAACACCTACAAGATCATATTGAAATGTAGGCCATACAGAGAGAACAAAAAAGTCACTGGAGTATGTAGATTCAATAATTTGACAAAGTCCTACCAACTATAATTTAATATAAACTACTATCCTTGCTCTCGCCAGGACTTTGGGGTAGGCAGCACTTTTAATTGTTTAAATAATGTTTATATTTCTATGAGATTTGTTTCGAAGACATTGTGAATGTTTCTACTGCAATAAAAATCTTTTAGTTTTCATAGTTTTTGTATTACGTGTCGAAATTTGAATGAAACTGTTTTACGTAAGAAAGGAAAAACCAACCGACAAAAAATCAACACTGTTTTTATACAGTCTTGATGTAGTTCTTTTTTAAGGCACTTCACTGCCAAATTCCCACCCCTATCTAATTCCATTTCTTTTTTGTAGTAATCAGCAGCTAATAATTTTCATTGAGAATTTGTTTCTTTTGTTTCCAGTTGTTGGCATTAACTACCAGCTGGCCCATTTTTATTACCATCAGATCTCTGACACACCAAGCCATGTGCTTTCTGGCTACTGAATATGTACACTGTGTTAGGTTTCCCCAGCATGTCGACATCACCCGGTAAAGCAAGTGTAAGCCCGGCCTACTATTACAGTGAAGTTCTTATGTCCCTGTATGTTTGTGTTTTAGCAAGCAATCAGTGACAGTTGAAGTCTAACCAGGTAACCGGTATATTTATTCCTGTTCAAAGTCATGTAAACATCTCCAATACTGCTTGTATCTAATATTTGTGCCAA
>PNEQ01109187.1:31745-52101 GCA_003012365.1 Medauroidea extradentata
CCCCCCCCCCCCCCCCCAAATTGGTTTCCTGCCAGTTAGTGGTGCATTTTTTTCATTTAATTATTTTGTTATTGATGTTTATTACAAGAAAAGGTTTTCGAGTCAGTGTGTCGTATATAAGTTTAGAAGGCAGTAGGCCAAATCCTGTGTGTTTATAAGTGTTGTTTGGATGCATGTATGTTATGTTAACTGACTCCCTAATGTTGCACCCATTTTGGGTGAGTTCTTGATGTTTTCACGTGAAGGCACGTGATCATAGGACGAGAGTTTCTTCTTCGAGTAGTGGTGGTCCATGGCGATCGCGGCTTTGAGGTGTGAGGGATTAGCGTAGGGGCCAGAGAGCACAGTTTGTTTTATAAAAACCATTGCGAGAAGCAGTCAACAATCTGATTTGATTTCAATATTTATTTGTTATTAAAGAGGCAGAGAGTTTATCTTGTGATATATGGCTTACTGTATTCAGTTATATGTTTTGCGACGACGTGTAAATACATATGCCACTGTCTTGTAAGGGTACGATCAGGCGCATTAAATCTGCAGTCAAAACAAGTCATACATTTCTATACTTCTTTTTTATCAATGCCCGTCTATGAACCACCCATTAACGAGATAAAAACTTCTTCGTGCTGACAGCTATCTTATGAAGGAGTAGACGAGTTCTACTACCCAGTTAACGTGGTATAAGTTGGTGCAATTGGAGGCTGAGCCAGAAAGAACCACCACACCGTGAAACTGCTCATCAGTACGTATTATTAAATATCTTTAAATCAGTTCAATTTCCATTACTGCATAAATTCGTTTTATGCAAATTTGAACTTTGACATGAAATTACAATACAAAAACTATGAAAGCTAAAGAAAAAAAATTTATTCCAGTAAAAAAACAGTGACAATTTATAAATACAGAACAAACCTTATCCGCTTCCTGTCTGCTGCCTTTTGTCCTTCTCCGCCCCTCTCGTTTGATCGTTTGACCGGCAAAAAAAAGTCCCTTTGAAGTACATAGTAGGATTGTGAAGTTTCTGGTACATTAGCTTGGGGGACATGAATTACCCTGCCATAAAGCCGAATGCGCAGTTTATCGAAGCACGGTATCCCGAGCTTCTACTGTATTACTGTATTTAAACAATTAAAATTTTTGGTGAACTTCCCCCTTAACATAACTGCTTCCAGGCATGTATAGGAAGGTATGTGAGGCAGCAAGAACAGACCTGAAGGCAGGCTGGATATGCCACTTCTTGCGAATATCCGCGAGGGCTGCCATCTGTGCTTCCTGCATCTCCAACACCTGCGTGTCAATGCCCATCAACTCCGCCTTCAGCATTAACTTGCGGCAGGCCGACGCACTCGTCGTCAAAAGTCGTGGCATCTTCTGCGTTGGCACTGCACACATCACAATTATGTTAATTCTACACGTCAGAAACATATCAAATTACTTATGAAAGTGAACCGCATACGGTATTCAAACCGTACTACAGCACAATAGTACAAAAGAAGTAAAACAACGGGGAGTCACAATAAGAACGGGGAAAGAGGGGGGTCGAAACAGCGGAGTTGCTAGACTACCAAAGCAGGAACACACGGACCTTTAAAAGCAAACTTTATATTGAACACATTATTTACAGGGAATTACAATTCAGCAAACAAAGAAAAGTTCTCATCAAATCGGACGGAGGAAAGGAACCTACCCGAGCCAGATTCAATACTTGAATAGTCCAATAGATTACATGCTTACTGTAGTTACAGCTCGAATGAAGGAGAGATGCGAGCCTGCCCGAGTCCCGCCAGCGACTGACTGTCTGGAAGGCACAGGCCGCGAAGGAAGGCGAATGACGGTAAGGGGGGAGAAGGGGAGTTGCGCGTGCACACGTCAATAGTGGGAGGAGAAAGGCGAAGAGGATAGCAGCGCACATGGCGGCGGCGAGAACGGTCCAAGGCGGGGATTTCAAAACTTCCCAGTCTTTGCTCACTCAGGCTACAGCCCATCACATAAGAATTTAGCACTGGAATATTTCAGCAGCTGGTATTTTTAAAAGGTCTAATAATGTGAGCAATGATAGTAAAATTAACCTAGGAAAGAGTAGGAAAAAAAATTTACAATTTACTTATTTCCTTTTTATTAAAAACAAATAGGTTTCAGCTTCTGAATTTGAATAGGAAAAAATTCCCATTAGTAATTAAAAAAGTTCCAATAAATTAATTTAACTTTCAAACTGAAAATGTGAACAAATGACTTCAACTCCTTAGCGACACCAGCTCAGTTAGTGAAAGAAAACTGTCCCTTGCTAAGATAACAATATTAGAATCCTTACCTGTAATTTTAAATCAATAGGTGGATGTCATACAATAGTAAATTTACATATAACAATTTGGTTAAAGGTCAATTACCCTGTAACTACCCTGAATAGTTGTGCAGTTTACTTGCCATTAGAATCATCTGTCTTAAATATACAGTAAGCCCTCTTTACATCGGGATTTGGCTCCCGAAAACACCAACGCAAACTAAAACAACTTAAACTGAGTAAGACAAGCCGCCTACTGCCTACAGCCAAACATTAACTGGTCGGCCAGTAGCGCATGTGCAACCCCACCAATACAGTTTGAGTTTATCACTGACAAATAGTGAAATGCCAGGATGAGAAAAAAGTCCAACTACAAACCAACATTTCAGAATAGTTATTTTAATCAGCAGCTTTACTACTTTAAACTACAATATTTACAATAGACACGTGTCATAAGACTAACCTGTTAGTAAGCATATTATTATTATAATTATTCCGTCTTTCATAAAAGACTGTGAGATGCTGCGACATGTAAAGATTGCACATATCCCCCCCCCCTTAAAAAAAAAATGACAGAAGTTTTACGATGCGCCATACGTCTCTTGAGCTTGTGCGCGACATGTTTATCTCATGCATGCTGCCTAGCTTAAGCTAGGCTAAGAGGAGCTAGAGGGAGAGGGACAAAGTCAACAGATGGCCTGCCATCCTCTCCTCCAAGCAAGCAGGAAGCAACGTCAGCAGTGGCAATCACTCACTACTAGCTACTGTGGGCACGCACACAAACTACGTCCACAGGAAATTGTACGGCAGCTTATACTTAGCACTAACTTTTTCTGCTTGTACAGTGATTTTGTGAATTCCATGCCCGTGCTTAAATCTCGTTAGCCACACAGAGGATGCGGTAATTCTCGCAATGTGCCTAGAGCTTAATAATAGAACTTTGCTTTCTCTATTCACATAGGGCCTGATGCGGATGTTACGTACGCTCATTTTTGACTGAACCAACTAAGCACAGCGACATCTATACGATTGCGATGCGTGGTTATTTACGAATGAATGTTAATAGTTCTGGTGTTTGGGTGAAGTAATAAATAGACAGTAAGTTCTGTTCTCCCACATAGCACGTTGTTGCTGTCTTCTCCTGGTGAACCTTTATTCTACTCTGCATTGTCGGTAGTGTTCTTAACGATTTTGCATCCACTAATCTCAACGTCGAAGGTCACGTAAGTTGTCAGCTGTCAACCAAGCTAACAGCGACGTTTTTCAATACTTTTTAAACAATACCCATAGAAGTCCTGGCCTGCCGTACTTTGTGGCTCGACACACCTGAATCGACGCCCAACGATGGCACTTTGTCCTGTCATCTTCACAGCTCAACAATGTCTCAACATTATATCACGGCCCGACGGTGGCATTCTGGCCCGCCATAGTTCGGAGCTCGTTGACGTCTATCTCATGGCATCCCGACGCCTGTACCAACAACGTCCACCGGCAGCACCCCAGTGCGCCGTCTTCTGCGGCTCAGCGACACCTACCCTCAAACCGTTAACGGACTCTCGCTTTGCTCCTGGTTGGTGCCAAAATCCCAGCCACTTGCTCTGAAGGCATTGGTTCAGTTGGGCCAATCAGGAGCCAGCTTCCGACAAATGGCTGCAACCCTCGAGGAAAGCAAATCTGTGTTATTGCAGTATTTACTGTACAATTATTAAATTTCTTTCGGCTATACACAGGTAATACTAAGTGTTCTTCTTAATGGCTAAAATTCCTTATATCTTAATTAATTTATTATTTTACATTTTCATCTTAAAACTACAGGCTGGCTTTTCTCCCTTCTCGTCCCCGGGTGGGGGCAAGAAGGGCCAGACACTAGTCATGTGCACCTGTTCATTTCCATACCGAAAATGTATATACAAATTCCTGTTTTTCTCTATAAAATCTGGTACACAGATAAATGTTTCGTGGAAGTTATTTTATCGTCATCCTGACATGATGGCGAGAAGAAAGAATGACCGCAACATATAGCTATTAGTTCATTTGGAGTTTATGACAGTTGAGTAATACTTATGGCTATTAATCTAATTAATTGTGGTGGCAACCATGTGGCATATGTCACTTGTCAATTCCAAGGTTTCAGCTTGTACCACTCCACCTGTTGGTGTACTTGAACAGCACTGGCTGTGCAACAAGCCACCATGCTGCCTCCTCATGTTTCACGAGCTATCAGCTGTCAATGTCACACCTTTCTGAAGTGATGTGTTCTTACTCACATTTTCCCACGGGAACTTGATCTAACCTGTCGATTAACTGCTGCTTCTGTTCAATTGTCAGGACCACTTACATACCATTTAAACTGTAGTGTTGTAAACATTACTGATGCCACAAACACCATTAACTACACAATACAGTGCGGTGGTTAAGTGTTGCACAAGTGAAAGGCCATGCTCTCCAGTTGTTGTGGTTTTAGCAATAGTTACTTTTCAAAGTTGAACAAGAGCAAATATCACAATTCTGCTTGGCTGTTTTCTTTAAAATGGTTTTTGCAGCAATAGGTAATTTTTTCAAGATGATGAAAGCTATTTTAAACCAAACTGCCTGACCGATTTTTGAAATCTGCTCTAACTTAGGCTTAAAAAATAAATATTGCAAGAATAGTAGAGACACTGGAGCATGGTCTTGAAATGTAGGTACATCATAAAACAGGGAATTAAATCATGTAATACCTTACTTATGTCTACAGCACTCTCGTCCGTATCAAAACATAGCAAGAACTTTGATTTTGTGGATAATGAGACAGGTGTTCTATTTGTTTTTTTTTTTTAATAACTAAATGTTAACACAAATTCAACCATTTGTAAACCATCTCGTAAAGTAAAAATCATAACTTGAAATCAACTGATTCTGTACTACAAACACATTAATTGCGGGATAAAGTTAACAGCGGCACGTGTAAAACTCTGTCCACACAGCAACTGACAAGCCATTGAGCTCTTCGGAGGGGAAGGGGAAACTGCTGTCACGCTAGCCTACGTGGGCAGGTAGGCGGGCAGTAAGCAGGCTGTGTCTGTCATATCATGTATGATAAGATAGGGCAACAAGCATGAGTATCTTACTATAACTACTCTGAACAAATACATTGTGAAACCAATGTACAGTCCTCAATTTATGTACGATACTGTTTTCGTTAAACCAAAGAGAACCAAAGAAGTGCGGGGAACATTATAAATTACATTATTCTACGTTGGTGACAATTTAAATTGAACTATGAGTACTAGAACATTAACAACGTTAATCTGAAACTACGTACATTGGTATGATGTAAATCGAGAACTTACTCTACAATTCTAAAAATATTAATATTTATTTATATATTATAACTTATAAGTATAAGAGTGAAGTTCCCACTTGTCTTCGTTGTGATTCTCATATTTGAATTCTTATCCACTAAAATCCCTGTAATGCACAGCTATGATACTCTACCAAACACAAAATGTTTACTGCAAATGTGTTTAGGCTACTACATCTAAAACGTTACTGTCTCAAAAAACTTTGTTAGAGTTATGGTTATTCCCTGAGAAAAAAACTGATACATGCTGTAAACAGGGCATTTCTATGTTAAAGATGAGAAATTAAAGCAGTACTCTTATGAAAAAATTGTGGGACAAATGGGGAAAAAAGTAAAATGGAAGAATGTTATGAAAGCATTCTACTGTAATGTACAACAGTAAAGATAATGTACAACATGAAAGAACTATCACAATTTTCACCCAAATAAGATATACAAATAAAGACCAATATAAAGAACAAGCAACAAAAATTTATGAATCTGTAAAATTCAAGTCGGACATTAAAAAATAATCTTCGAAAATGATCAGCTGAGAAATGATTGTACATACCACAGTTTTGTCGCTAAATAAATAAAAAACATATGAAGAGGATACCCATGGCCAGGGTATAACACCTTGAATGCCGATATTATGAATGAGAGCTCGTAGTAGGCAACCTGCATACCTCAAAGGATGTAATGAAATGAAGCCTTATGATGGAGAAGCACCAGAATGAGACGGGCTGGGGAAACTGAAGATCCCAGAGAATACCAAGTGGCCAGCGACATCATCTGTGCAATTCCCACATGTGAATATCTGAGGAGGAGATTCAACCCAGATCGCCTTGGTGGTAGGCTAGTGGTCTGACCACTCGGCTACTGGGACCTCTTGCCTTCTCACGGACTCTTTGACTGTGCATGCCACCCTCCCTCCCCACCAGTCATTATCAGTACACACCGCCTGGGACACCCAGAAGGGCTGCCCTAAGTGAGCACAACCAACGCTACCTTCCACACAGTTCCCTCCTAGGACAGGTGTTCCAGTCATTCCTTGTGGCTGGCGCGCATCACATACATGCATTGCCTCCTCTGCAGTAAAGGGTGCCTGGCTAATGCATCTGTCACTTCTCCGCTCACCCTACACTGGTGCTCGGGTATATAAGGCAGGCACACTATGTGATTGTTTGTCAGTTGACAGCTCGCAGTTATCAATCAATCCTCGGAAGTTCTTGTCACAACCCTGCAGCTTACTGTCTGCTCTCAGCCTCTGGTGCCGAGAGACCTTTTGCTGAACATCTCCACAGCTGAGAACTTCTTCAGTGATCTGAGCAAGTGTTGCTGGACACACTACAGCTGCCGCCAGTAACATGCAGAACAGTCACCACGATGGAGTTACGGGCCGCCCATGCGTCTGCAGCGGAATTGGCAATGGTCATACTACCATAGTGGTGCATTTTGAACGGCATAGGTTGGGGCTGTTATTATCAAATAAAAACAGTTCCACTAATGTGTTCATCCTTCACCCCTAGCAACCTACGTACACCTTTCCGACCCACCACCTATCCTTCCATCTTTCCTAGTCGACTCCTGTGATAGAGGAAGACGTTGATAGGACCAAGACTTGTTGCCCTTCAGGCATCCTCCGGTAACAGGTCTCACCTGGACCAAGCTGAGGAATTACCTGAACTGAGTGATACAAGTACCGTAACCAGCATTCCCCTTGGGAAAGACCAAGTGTGAGGTAAGCTGCCGGCATCGCCTACTGCATGCTCTTTGAGGGAGAGGAATTGCATAACCAGTACTATGTCCCTCATATGCCCCTGGAACCATATACTAGCCTCAGGTACCGAAGCCAGGACACCTAGCAATGGCCCCCTGTAAGCAGCCCACAGTGAATTGCTAGTACCTATTTCTTTCCTCCACCCTTTAATGCTGTGGTTATGAGACTGGTTAACTAAACTAACCCGCCAAAGGAGGATAACTCACATGTTGCAGTTCAAAGTACCTCATGCCCTGGCATAGGGTTCGAAGGTGACACAGGCAAAAGGTTGCCTTGCGTAAGGCAGTTGGACGTGGTAATGTCCACTGTGAGAGTCAACCAACAGTTATGAGAGAAGGCTACTTGCGCCCACCGTACTACACTGCAGAATTCGATACACGGAGGGAGAAGCAACATTCTTAGACAGCACCTGTTCCCTGGGCCAATACATTATCCACACTACAGCCCAAGTTTCTTGTCAGTTCCACGGCCATGATCTCCATTCCCCCTTTTCCCTGGTAGGAAGGCTGCTCTTCCATGGCATGACTTAAGCTCAATACACACTATCAACTTCCGTGTTGCGTATACACTAGCACTGTTTACTAACAACTTTCGGTACATAAAAGACGAAAAATATATTTCTGATGTTGGTTGCTGTAATCCATAAAGAATAATTGTAGAATTCCTGAAAAATATTTCACAAACAAGGCACACTACTGATGTGCCAAATAAGTTAAACAATTTTGAATTACTGTATTTAGGTTTTAATAACTCCGGTGATCTGGTGTTTAGCAGGAAACAAGAATTGGATTTCTATTCAAATCACACTGGCAACCTTTCTCTTCTACTTTGCATGCGCTGGGACTGAAAGTGTTCATTGTGCACGCATGTGAACATACACTATGATGAAAAATAAAACAGACGGCATCTGTGAAATTAGACTGGAGCCTGCACCTACCACCTACTCCTTAACCCTGACTCATATCTCCCACTCTCCTGACGCCTACGCCCCGGCTAGAAAATCCACAAGAACTGCCAGTCATTTCGCACCTCCACCACGAGAGGACCGTCAGCTCACCACAGACATTGTTCCTAAGACCACTAAGGCATACTAGCAACAGCAAGGTCACCCCTAGTAATATCCCGTAGATGAGATCCTATATTAGCTTCACAAATTTATAGGGGGAAAAATTGAGTTGGGAACAGTCATCAACACTCCCACATCTTAGCTCATATTGCATCATATTAACTTTAATGCTCACTCCCATTTAAACTCAGTAGCTGCCAGCTTCATAGACAGGACTCTTAAGGTGAGTCACACCCATGTTGAATTTTTTCATTTGTGAGCTGTAACATTATTTTTATTGAAAGCAAGAAAAACATTTTATTACAGCACTTCCACTTCACAAATGCCTTTGGAGTTCGACTTCAACTTTAATGTGCACATTATCTGATGACTGCAACACCAATAAACTAATTTTGACTTATTACGTCCGAAATATTGGAGGATTTGTACGTTTATCACAAGGTAAAGGATTTTGCCAGAAAAATTGTAGTGGTATTCTGAAATGACTTTATGAATTTGACTTCCAAACATAAACATTTGCAGTTATCAATTATTACTGTACATTTTTCCATTTTTTCTAGCAAACAATGTAAAGTTAAACAATTTGAAAACGTTTAATATAAATAATGAACATCATATGGTATTCATTCAGTGAAATATATTTACTCAATATTTTCATAAGTCAAAGGTGTGCTGCAGCCCGCACTTCGTTCACAAATTATGTGAAAATTCTACCAAAGTGTATCGTTTACAAGAGACTTAGCAGATTGTCAGATATGTTGTTGTGTAAATTGACAGTGGCATTGTACCGACTGTATTGGTACACAACTTAATTTGATGATGCCCGAGACAGTTCAGACATTGCAAGATATCAGCCATAAATACTGTATGTTTATTCTCCGCAGCTATATTTTGAACACTTCCACGTACCGTATCCAGAAACTCTTACATACCGTATATTACATTTGCTATAGTTTGGAATATTTTACGACACCGTATGTAAACATGACTTTCTTCACCATAGATGTAATGTGTGGACTAAACAGAGACACAGGAGCAGACAGTGCAGCTATCTTCGCGCTACACTAGCGCACTCCAGTGACAGTTACCGTACTTGAAGAAATTGTTTCCAAGAGTTATTATAATAATTTTCCTGTTTAGTTGTGAATTTATGAAAAGAGTTTTGTATGTAATTAATATTGTACGTAGCGAGTTGTATAACGATTGTATTGTACTTTCCTTGTAATATTTATGGTTCAGAAGTAATAATATTTCTTAACTGGAGTTGTTCCTCCATCATGTTTTAAGAACTATGTTTCGATCCACATTTATACTCGCTGATTGTATATATACTCGTGTTTCCCTCGTATGTGCGTTCAGTCGGCTACCTGTAAAATGTAAGTGATACTCTTGTCTTTCACCAATGTAAATGTGGAATGGGTTGTTATGCTGCAGGACTTATAATTGATTAATTTTCGGTGCCTTGTTTAGTTTCTTGTTTGATTATTTCTTGAGTTGAAGTCCTGTAGCATAATGGCCCAAATCCTAGTGTTTCGTTCGTGTTTTGCTATTTGTGATTTTCCCTTTTGATCAGTAATTCAAGGTAACTTTCGCGATCGGGATTTTCAACGTTTAAATTTCAGTACCTTCTGTAATTTTCAGAAAGAGAGAGAGAGAAGCAGACATTTAAATCCACAGCTTGGTTTTGTTTATGTATTTATTAATTTCTATAAGTGTGTAATTTGAAAGTTAGACTTTGACAGACAGAGGATGTAAATTATGGCAGATAAATAATAATACTAATACAATTGGATATTTTCCATGCACCTTATGTGCCCGCTTCATGAGACTGTGCTAGGGTGGTAGTGATTGTGTGCATACTACTGCGGTAGTTTATGCTAGAGTTTGCCCGTGTGTTCAGGGGCGAATGTCCCCGCGATTTATGTAAACGTATTTAGGGGCGTGTGTCTCCACGATTTTATGTTAGGGTTGGCTACTGAGGAATGGGATTCAGTTAGCATGTGTTGCGTGAGTTAGTTTCTTATGAGGATAGGGCTAGCCAACGTTTTGTATATGTTTTTGTCTTTGGTACACCCTTCTCAGGAATCTCGACTAGGGCTTCTTATGTTCCATATTGTTCACATTAAATTGATTCCTTATGCATGCCTGTCACTAGCAATTTGTAAAGTTAATGTTTAATGTTATTTGCATACTTTGTACTTTAATTTTAATGTTTCGATCATGTTGGTAATTTGTTTAATGAGTTTATTTAAGGTTAAGTTCAACTTTATATTTTGGTTTATGAATAAATCCCTGCTGGGATTGACACACAGAATTCCGTGTTGTTTTCCTTGAAGTTAATTTACAGATTACCCTTTTTCTTGATTTGTTGGAATACTGTGATGATTCTTGCAGCTACTGCTGATTATTAACTGGCATTACTATACTGAGATTTTGAGGTTAATTGGATTGAGGATTAACGCTTGCTTGCCTATGCGTTCTTGCGAATAATAGGGAGTCGCTACACACATTCTTGTTCCTGTGTACTTGTTAGTTACCATTACCTTTAGTGAGGTTCGCCCCAATGAAGGGGTGGTGATGGTACAAAGGTGTAAGGATAATGATTACTGAAATGATTCTGACATTACACAAGGAGGTAGTGTAGCTGCTGCTAAGGTGACAAGTTACTTAATAGTTTTGCTAACATGCCACTGATAACTGCTTCCTACAGCAAAGCACAATCACTGCCTTGCAAATCCTTTCATATACAGTCCATACCGTATAAGAATTCCATTATTTGACAGATCATAAAAAGTAGGACAATGTAAACAAAAAACATTATCTATCCTTCCACCACTATGTGCTTTCTAGCTGACAACCAAAACATGTCAACAATTAAGGTATATTATGATTGCAATAAAATTCAATGAGTGTTGTGATTTTCTGTTCATTACAGTATTTTTTTTAGATCTCAGACAAGTAATTTATTTTCAATACTGGCTGCACATTAATCTTACCTGGGTTAGGTGAGCAATGTTAATGGAAAATTATATCATATTACAGTAATGGATAGCATACTCTACAGATGTTAAGTTAATATAATCATTCAAAATTTAACATTATTTATTGTATATTTTCCTAAGTATAATAAAAATTGTTGTAGCAGTTAAGAGTACTATTACCAAAAATAAACAAACATGTATGGGTAACTTAGGCCTATGTTTTTTTCTTATTTCTACTTGACACCAAAAAAGTTAAAATAATAGCAGCTCATTTGGTTACAGCAAACTGAAGTTGCAAAAACATATAACACAAGCAAACATCTTTAAACTAAAATAATAAATTAAATAATTCATGCAAACATTATTAAAATCATTTTTCGTGTTGCCTTCAATTTGGTTCTGCACTATCAGATCATAAATCAGTATAAGCCTAGTTTAAGTTTCAAGCAGTAGACTACTAAAAAAAACTTACCTTTTGTGGTAGTCTACCTTCGAAATATCAGTGTTATCATAGTCATGTGAGTCACAATACTTAAAAAAATTTGTTAACATATTTATTGTAGACTACATAGCAAAAATTTGCACTCTCACAACCTAAACAGAAATAATATACCAATAAAATGTGTAAGTAATAAACACAACATGGGTAGGCCTAATTGTCCAGATCAGCTTTAAATAATTTTGTTAGTTAACACTGAACGGGAAATATATATGCATAGGTCTTCCGGCCTTTTCTTTTAGTAATACGTAGGCCTACATTTTTGCAGCTGACAGGCACAAAATCTCACCTGGACTTGATATTAACCACTTCCTTGCTTTATTTATATTGTTGCGAGTCGTGACTATGTGGCTGAGCTGTGTAATACGATATAGTGGCTGCAGAACCAAGACACCTCCCTTCCTACCCACCCCGTGGCGCCGTGACTATCTGGCTGAGCGGCGAAAGAGCGACGGCAGAGCTAAAAGACCTTATGGATTGTATTACCTTCAGTGATGCCACAATAACCACCTGCACCCCGCGATAATCAGAGAGCAGTGTAAGCTGATATAGCGGCAGCATTAACAAAAAGGTTCAGTGTACATTGTGCTGCCCATGTGCAGTGACGAGTGGCTACAAGTATTGGGTTGCAACAAGTGTTCGAGGGTGTCCGGCGAGTTGGATCGCAGCAAGTAGTGGGAAGAAGGTGTTTCTGGGCCACAAAAGGTTCATCAGTGCTCGTTAATTGGGTCCACCATTGTGAGTGCTTAGAAAGACTTTCCATGTACAGAGAACTTATACAGATTTCTAAATTATTAATTAAATTTTATAACCTATACATAGATTTATTATTTAGATTTTATAACCTGTATGTAAACGGTAGTTATTCGTTTTGTTTGACATCTATTGTGATTAATCACTATTGACAAAGGTTTTTATGTATAGATAGTTGTAAATAAACTAGGTTAGCTTTATTAATTTTCTTTCTTTTATCAAAGACCTCCATCCCCAAACGTAGCTAGCCCCAACTTGTAACAATATTTATATAAAAAAAAAACAATGAATTTTTTGAACAAAGAGAATTTATTGAGTTGGCGCCTTAAAAAAACATGTTTACATATAGGACTATAACAAGAACTGTTAAGTGTTTACCCACAAATTCTGTTAAAATTAAAGGTAGGTAACATTATTTATTTTATGTAGCACTTTTCTCCGGACAGATTACCTGCTTCTTACTTAGCGATTGTCTTTTGTAGACATGCATCGCTGCTACAAGTTCTCGTCTTCCAAAACACGTCTTAATATCCCGTTGTCGGCGATTACAGGCCTGGTATTTTAATCCCTGCATTAGAATATATTACAATTAAAATCACAAAATATTAAAATAACACCTTAGAAGAATCACAAACGCACACAAACACACGACAAGTTCAAAGACTAGCAAATGGCTGTCCTTTGTTTTGGTTGCCGAACGTCATAATATCCCACTGGCGATTACAGCCTGGGTTTTGTAATCCCCACATTAAAAATACACACAGAATATTAAAACAATGGCAGGAAAGGCCGCTAGGCTACTAATTACAATTAAAACAGAATATTAAAGTAACACATAATAAGAATCTCAAACACACACGAACGCGGTCACTTTTTCACACCCACAAATCTTACAGGTCGACTGATAACGGTGCAGTTGTTTGTAAATTAGTTATAAAATTACCCGATTTGAATAGAATAAAAATTAACTAACTAATGCTGGAAACGGAGCCGTGCTACTAGTATTGTGAGACGGTCCTCCCACCTCTTAGGCCTTTCATTATCTTTATTTGTGTTATTATTGCTTTGAATTTATTTGGTATAATTTATTGAAATTGTTGTGATACAGTATTTGGTTTATATTCTTCAGGTAAGAAATTCAGTAGGGTAATCCATTTTTATGTTTAATTAATTTAGTTTAGGTTGTTACCTTGTGTTTTTTTAATTTTCATTAATTTAAGATAATTATTTGCAGCAGATTATAATTTGAATTATAATTCTACTGTAACATCAGGCTGGGTGTATAGTCGGCTAGTTTAGTTTGACGGCACAGGTGTGCCTACCCAGTTCTTGAAATGGCTAAATTTTGTTTTTTTACCATTTTTCTACCTCTTTTGCTTTTCACTGGCGTGCACATGCGCGGCTGCTTGTTGAGTGTGCATTCTAGACAGTGAAATATTTTGAGCGGGCCGGAGTGGGCCAATGAAAAGACATGCCATTTAAATTTATTAAATTTTATGTTGTAATTTAAAATGTAATTATGATATTAGAGCAATATTATTTACTTCAGAGGTTGTTTAAAAGTATAAAGATTGTAGTTTGTCATTATATTTAATGTAGTTTTAGTTTTCTGCTACGTTTTTACCTTGGTGTGCTAGGTGGCCCCTGGAGGCGCTGCAGGAAGAGAACAAGCGTCGGGGTGGTTGGCCATATTTACTTGTTGTTCGGTCACGGAGGAAGATGGCTAGGTGGAACGGTGCGTGGGCTGTGTGGGAGCGAGGTGGTGAAGCAGACATGAGAACTTGCCGAAGTTTTACATAATATTCTTTGTTGTTTTTTGTTGCCGAGCTGAGTGTGCGTACTTTAGACGAGGATGGTGTAAGTCTAAAAATGTCGTGGCGTGTTTGCTAATTTTGGAACTTTGTTTAAATTTCTCTAAAAGTTTATTTGGTCAGAGCTGTTCTCTCCCGGGAGCGTCAGGTTTTGAGGATCATTTAAGATTAACAGCATTGCTGTTCAAACTGTCTGTTTCGCAATGTATAGAAGTTGAAAACTAAAGGTAGTAAAAAAAACAGTCCCGACAACATGGAGTAGTTATTTCAGTAACCTGCTGCGGAACATTATCATCTGAGCACTATATGATTACAACTGGCCACTAGTAAGACAGTGTAGCTTCTTCAGCTAATGCGCTAAATTATTTTTGGTGCCGTGACCAGTCTCAGCTCACCCACCGCGTCACATCAGGGTGCGTGACCAGGATTGTTAATTAACGGCGATGTTAGCTTCTTCGGCTCACCCATTTACATTCTGGTGCCGTGACCAGGATTTGTTGTAAAGGCTTCTGTAAATCCTGCTCAATTACATTCTTGGTGCTGTAACCAGTATCGGCGGATAGTGTGGCGTCCATCCCGCCCCTTACATTTATGGTGCCAGCGACCAGGATTGTTGGTTGACGGCGATGTAGACTTCATCCCGCCGCATTACATTTCTGGTGCTGTGACCAAGATTGTTGGTTGACGGCGATGTAGCCTTCATCCCGCCGCATTACATACTTTGGTGCCGTGACCAGGATGGATCGATAGTGTGGCGTTCATACCTCCGCGTTCAAGTATATTACGTTTCCTCCAACATGCTTACTCATTTTTCACGTATAATACACACTAATTTCAATGTCGGCGATGGAAGTTATCAGTTTTGTTGATCAGGGCTGCCACTACTGCTTCATCAGATCATACAATCATGTCCTGTTGTTTTAAACAGTGTGTTATTCTGCCACGTGTTTGGCACATGTTAGAAATATTGGTGGCATCAGCAGTCAAAACACGAAATTCTTACATGGGATAGACTGTACCTCTCAAAACCTGCCGGTGCACTGCAGCCAGTAAGTTACTTTATCTATCTAGCGTACATGAACAATGCTCAGCAAGCCACCAAAACATAAATTACAGAAGTTACATTAAAACATTATTCACCATTACTTGAGTTGTTTTGCACTATTCTTGCTGTTCCACTTGTGTTGGCTATTTCAACGCCAGGCTGGTTGTTTACGGCAGCGGGCACAGATCAAATCATTAACTCATCTGTCAGGCATGTTAGTTTAGTATGCTTGGACTTCTCTAATTCTAGCTGGGTTTTTTTCTCCACGAGGTACTATAGGTTCATAACTGCTGTTCTGTTTGGTAGCTAAGCTGTTAAAGTCCAGCTATCAGCTGACTCAAGTGAAAAATGCATTCATCTCAAGTAATTTTTTCGCTGACACTCTCGTATTCTTTTTGTGTGCCTGTAACAGTTTCAACAATATCTTTGTTACTGTAATGGTACACAACAGGAACATTGCAATCAACAGTGAACCATTCTTCATTGTGGTCTTCCTGCATGTCTAAATCTGTTAGTTCAGGACAAGTTACAGTCATCACGTATTTCATTATGTCATTCGCCATCATTTTTTCATGGGTAACAGTGGATTTGAAGACGCAAGACTCATTTTCACTTTCATCACACTGAATGATTGTTGGCCAAAGTTTAGGCCATGTATTGTTTAGAGTAGATATAGAAATGCTGTCTTACATTTTCGCCACACCGCACTATTTCTACAACAGTTTTCCCACAATTTAAGTTGGTCAGGCATGATCATGAGTTGAGTCAGATCAGCCCCATTTACAGCTTACAGCCACACCATTTTTGGAAGCAAGAATATCAACTCTGTCGAACATGAATGGATGAATTTGTGCATGACTGGATTAACAACATTATTCCGAATCACCAACTATTTAAATTAAAAAATACGTACTTGAACATAAGCAACATTAATCGAAAACTAAATAAATAGCTATGACGTAAATCTAATACTTACTGTATACTGCAGCAAGATAGAAGGGAACTTGCACAGACCCCATTTCGTGATGGGGTGCACACTACTGTCACGTGACTGGTGCTAGGAGAAGTGGAGGAGATCAGTTACTGCTTGACTCGGGTGAGTGTGTGAGGGTCCCTGAGCGTGTCATGTCGGGGCCCGAGTTACACAGTACTACTAAGGACACGCACATCACATGTTTTAAACGCCGCAAAACATCTTTAAAAAAAAAGATGATGCATGGTTTAACCCCTTCAGTGTTAGGTTTATTTAACAATGTTTCCAAAAATATTCAAGGTTTTTAAACATATTAAACAGCAGCAGTCATATGTATTTTCATGTACCTAAATTTTTTTTTTAATATGCATTATGAATATACCTATACCTACACTGCTGTTTGATAGCACAGATGAATAAAGTAATTTTTGAGTTGTTACATGAATTTGTTACGAGACCACGATGTTAATATTATTATTGTCTACAGTATGCCTATTGGAATAGCACTGTTTCACACTATCATGTATGTTTGTTTACAATATGCCACACATTCGTTAAACAGCACGTAAATATAATCGACTCTTGAATTTACGACCCTGGGAATAACAACCCTCTCAAAGTAACCACCCTTCTTGCAGGAACCGTGGAGTGGGGGGGGGGGGAATAATAATATTTAAATTAAAAGAAAATAGGAAAAAAAACTGTTGCATTTATTGTGGCTGCAAATGGTTGCAGTTCTTTTCTCAAAAACTGTACTGCAGCACACTGCGTGTTTGTTCTAAAAATATATGTTGCTGCCCCTTCCTCCCGCAAGAGTGACAGCCAGCCAGCGGCCCGTCTTGCCCCTTCTCATCCCCCAGCCGGCAGGCCCACCTCATCCCATTCTCAGGCCTACCACTCCAATAAAGGCAGTTTGCTCACTCCTTTTTCGTCAAGTGCACACCGTCACTTTTTTGCCACTGTGATTTCTCGTTCTCTTGGATACAGTAGTCTTTCTTTGTGCCTGTGATATTACGATTTTGATTCGTGCTCTGTATTCTGAACTTCCCTTGGTTTTAAAATTTGTTAACAACCCATGCTTAAATTTTTTTGGATTTCGATTTTGTAACATTTTAGTTTGTGTTTTTAAACGATTTTAAACCACCTCACTATTTTTTATTGGATTTTATTTTCGAACTTTTTGTTTCAACAAAATGACTGGAAAGAGAACATTCTTGATACATATGAAGAAGTACAGGGTCATCGAAAAAGAATGATAATTTCAACGTACTATAGTTTTGAGACTGGTTACCGTATTCAAACGATTCTACCACCAAACTGTCGGGGAAGGATGAAAGTTTTTTTAAGTGGTGTACGACAGTCCCACAGTGACCTTGGGAGTAACGAACACCCGAACGCGTCACCCGGCATCTGTCCCAACATATCAGTGAGATGGCGACCGTGCAGCAGAAAGCACAGTGCGTGCTGTGGTTTGCAGAGTTCAAGTCTCCAGTGATCGTGCAACGAAAATTCAGGCGGGAGTATCCGAGACAACATGTACCAGATTGTGCGGCTATTTCTCATTGGGTAAAAAATTTCAGTGAAACAGGTAATGTTGACAATAAAACGTCACCAGGAAAGCCACGAACTTCTGATGATAAGGTTGAACAGCTTAAGTTATTGTGTGTACGCAGCCCTAAAAAGTCAATTTCCCGCCGCAGTTTGGAGCTTGGCATTCCGAAGACTACCGTGCAAAATGTTCTTTGCAAACGTTTGAGATTAGATGCCTACAAAATTCAAATGAGACATGAAATTAAGCCAGAAGATCTGCTCAAACGTTTCACATTGGCTGCCTTCATGCTAAATGAAATGGACACTGAAGGCACTTTTTCTAATCGGGTGCTTTACAGTGATGAAGCAACTTTTCACGTTAATGGTTGTTTTAATCGTCACAACTGCAGGATTTGGGGATTACAACAACCGAATGCAATCAACGAGTACGTTCGTGACTCTCCAAAAGTTAACGTGTGATGTGGTTTGATGCACAATCAAGTTGTAGGGCCTTTTGTGTTCGCCGAAAAAACTATCACCGGCAACATTTATTTAGACATGCTACAGCTATACGTATTCCCTCAGATTGAGGATATTGAACGACAAACTGGAAGTAAAGTGATATTCCAGCAAGACGGCGCACCACTGCATTGGAGCCTTGCCGTGCGCAATGTCCTGAACACGCGGTTTCCAAATGGTTGGATGGGAAGGGAAGGGGCCACCTAGAAGACCCGATCTGACTTCACTCGATTTCTTCTTTTGGGGCTATGTCAAGAACATTGTTTATGCCGAGAAGATACGAGATTTGCAGCATTTGTGTCAACGAATCACCATGGCCATCGAAACAGTGACGTCAACAATGCTCCAGAATACGTGGATGGAGATAGGATATCACCTGGACATTTGCAGAGCTACAAATGGAGCACACATAGAAACATTTTAAGGTGACAAAAACTTTCATTCTTTCTTTTTCTTTTAAAGCAAGAATCAACCCAATTGATCAACACGTTTTGAAGTTATGATTCTTTAAAATTGTATCATTCTTTTTCGATGACCCTGTACGAGATCGTCCGAGAAATGGACAAAATCAAGATTACCAAGATAGAAATAACACTGCAGCATGGCATTTCAAAGTCATTTATTAACAATGATCAACATCTTGATGTTTGTAATTGTTTACTGTTGGTCAACAAATTGAAACTGAGTATCAAATCCCTCACCAAGCCCATTAGTGAAGTGTGTAAAAAACTTGTGCACAGAGTAGAATCATTACACAAGAAGATTATTTTAACACGGCCAGCTGAGCTAGAAGAACTGCAAAACAAAGGAAGTAGTGATATCATCTCGTCCCATCTACTGAGTGAGCATAAGGAGCTGTGACTAGGTAGTGGTCAAAAGTGGCACAAGTGACGCAGCAGAAATGTCGTGTATCGTGTTTTTGAACTAACCAATTTCCCAGATAGGTCCTTGCGCACACAATTTATCGTACACGTGTGTGTGTGGTCTCTCGCTTCTATAACTTTAAGTTAGACAAGGTCCCAGGAGGCAAACAGGTTCATCAAAATGTATTATGTGCCAGCTAGCTTTACCGTTGCCGCAAAGTATGTGCCTAATGTGTCGATGAAAAGACAGGTGTCACCCATGACATACATTCATTCAGAATGTATGTGTGTGCTGAAATAAATTATAATTCCAATCAACAACATTGTGACAGTACCCTGTAAATAATTTCGAAATGCCGACATTGCTCGCACTTAATTTACATTGCCAGCAATATTCATTGTGATGCGGTCAGCCGAAAGGCCTAAAGCTGTAGTATTATTTTGTTTTAATTTTATTTATTCAAGTTCAATATTTCAAGAGTAAGAGTAGATGTCAAAATATTCTGGTCACACTGGCAATGATAGGCCTGCTGATGGGATGATGGAAGCATTGAGATCCAAGGAGACATCAGTTGTTACATAAGAGCAACCACAAGGGCAGTGCAAGAGGTCCATCAAGGAGTCCCCACCTTATGTAATGGACTGATGTCTATCACCAGGCTAGCCCAACGTCCCCAAGATGTTCCTGTGTTTTAAGTTCACTGACATTGAACTATGTTTTAATGTAAAAGAAAAGATATAAAAAAATATCAATAAGTTTCAATGTCAAATTTAAATAAGTATCAGTTTAAAATTTAAACAAGTTCAGTTTATAGTTAAAATAAGTTTCGATCATGGCGGTCGGTCACACTAGTAAGATGAATAATTTATTAATAGGGTATTTCTGTGTCAGTTTTATCGGAGGGCTTTTTATTAATTTCAATGAAATGTATT
>PNEQ01109188.1:0-26395 GCA_003012365.1 Medauroidea extradentata
GGTTGATGGAAAACAAATTTTGTGCTTTTTCACCCTTTTGGGTGTCGAATTTCGAAATATTTTAAATTTAAATCTTAGACATTTGTATAAGTATCCAACTGAAGTGTAAATCACATCGCTAGCCCGTTCAGTCGAATCAAAATCGATCATTCACTAAAAAAACACATATCACCCCTGCACAGTATTGAGAAATCGAATTACGAAAAATCTGAAAACCGTTTTGCAATAATTTCTGTAATCATCATCCTGAAGCAAAAATTAATTGTATATCTCGACGGGTTCGATAGATATCGAGGATTTATCTAAACCACGTTCAAGGTCTTTTCACCACTTAAGATAGTAAATTTCGAAAAACCCTTTATTCACTTTTTAGAATACTTTATTGGTATCTCGTGGACGTAAAAAAACACAACATTAGCCCGCTGGGTTCAAGATATATTGACGATTAATTGAAAACGCTTTTCACCACTTTTCACCCCTTTTCACGTCCTTAGGTGGCGAATTTCGAAAATTCCTGAAATCACTTTTTAGGTATTTGAGTAAGCATCAATCCTAAACAAAAATCACGTCTCTATATAAAAAAACTATGGGATCGATATTATCGAATGTGAGTCGAAAACTCATATTACCCCATTTTTAACCAGTTTAGGGCCGAATTCGGAAAATATATTTTAAATGGTACTTGGGATATTTACAAAAGCACCAATTTAAAGCAAAGAATACTTCGATATCTCGATTGATTCGATAGATATGGAAGGATATCGAAAACACATTTAACGTATTTTCACCCCTCAAATAAAGAATTTCGAAACGATTTTGAGTCCTGCCATAGACATTTGTAAAAGTAACCAATTAAAGTTAAAATCACGACGATAGCGAATTGTGTTTCAAAGATAAAGACGATTCATTAAAAACACATTTTGCCCCTTTTTACTGTCTGGGGGTCGAATTTAAAAAAAACCTAAAACTACTTTTTGAGTATTTACGTAAGCAATATTTTGAAGTGAATATAAACTCTCTATCCCGAAGGGTTCTATAGATATCGATAGTTGATTGGAAACACATTTAAGGTCTTTTCACCCCCTTAAATGTTAAATTTCAAAAAATCCTTAAATTGGCCAATATGCATTTTTACGAGTTTCCTATTAAAGTAAAAATCACAATGATAGGCTGTCGGGTTCGAGCTCTATCGACGTTTCTTCGGAAACACATTTCACCTCTTTTCACCCCTTTAGAAGTCGAATTTCGAAAAATCCCTTCTTAGTGCTCGCCTACGACCTGAGGGGAATTCCCACAAAAAATTTCACGATTCTAAGTTCAGCGGTTTGGGCTGCAGTTTGATATGTCAGTCAGTCAGTCAGTCAGTCAGTCAATCAGTCAGCTTTCATTTTTATATATATAGATAATATTCGGTAGGGCTCTGTCGCCTTTCACAATATCGCTTTTGGACGAAGTCCAATTTCTGCATAGAGAAGAGGAAAATATTGCTAGTTTTCAGCAATGTGTGCCGCCCCGAGATGGACGAAATGTCAGAGTTGGCATAGGTGCATAGGTGTGATAGGTGACTAAAGCTATGGCTTTGTGAACTAAAGCAATTCAGTAAGTAAGATATTAGCTAGAGCGCCAACAAGTCTTCCCTTCCTTGTACAGCGTTGCTCACGTCTATGCACACATTGGCATCTTTCTTGTACAAATTGTGAACATCGTCTTGTTCACCTTCACTTGTAGCACACTCGTGTCGTGTGAGTGGCTACAGAACAATACAAGCGGCTAGATACAAGGTCTTGTGTACTAACTAACACGAGATAGGGACGGATATACTATTCGTTTTCTTTCTTGCACAAGCCAAAAGCAAACGAACAATTTGTAATCACATGCAACTTTTTTTTTTTTTTTAACAAAATAGCTTGCAAATACGAAATATTTTGGAATAGTGCCTAGGTGGTAAAAGAAGCTATTGAAGGAATATTACAGGACCGTGCTTCACGTCACGTAAATCAGAATATTTTCTGCTACCGACAATATTTATCTTTGGCTCAGACACAATACATATTGCACACATTAATCGTAATACCCCAAAATGCAGCTTTACGATCTCCATTCAACATTTTAATTGAGTACACCTTCTCGTACAGAAAGAAAGTTGGATGTTTGAAGTAAGCAATTAATTAGCTAGAACGTTATTATGTCTTCCCTTGCTCAAACACATTTGAAGCTCTTTTTTTATGCACAAGAAATATTCCCATCTGTTCTAGTCATTCAGCATGACTAATACAACTTTATTTGTAATTCAGAACCGCGGTGGCCGAGTGATCAGACCATTCGCCTCCCGCCAAGGCAATCCGGGTACGATCTCCGGCGGGGTCGTTCCCCGGATACTCACATGTGGGTATAATCATGGAGGTATTAGTCAATGGAGTGGAAGCCTTTGAGCAAATTTGAAGCCAGACAACAGACGACGTTTAAAGACAAGGATAGAGCTAGTGGTGGCAAAAACATGTAAACATAGCATTGAGTTGAATGAAAATGTTTTAGTTTTTTGTTAACTACACATTATGGTGAAAGTTTGTGCAGCTCTTGGCCTTACAAACAGATTCGATCGTTGCGGAGGATTATCTTTGTACAGGTAAGAAACTTTTATTTAAATTCATCAAGTTTATAAAGTACATACACACAGCGAGAACTAATTCGGTTTTTTTATATTTCTGAAGCAATTGTAAACTGTTGTGTACAATTCAAATAGAGAATTTGCGCGAATTTTTGTAAAAAGAAATTACATAATTACATTTCTTTCTGCTATTGTTTTGCCACCCAAAATATGGCGACACATGAAAAATAACGTCCTGCGCATGCGCAGTTCGAAAATGTTCGAAAATGATCGGCTTCACACGATTACCATTGAAATGTACGGCAGATGCCACTCCATAGACTAATACCTCCGTGGGTATAATGCCGGACGATATCTATGGCCCGCGGGTTTTCTCGGGGATCCCCCTTTTCCCCGTCAAATAATTTCGGTGCTTCTCCATCGTAGGGCCCCTTTTCATGTCATTCTTCGGGGTACGCAGATTGGCTATGAGCTCCCAGTTCTTACCTAGGCAGGCTGCGTTGGTGTGTGTGAGGCACAAAACCGATAAAGCGTTAAGAGTGATGTCGGATGGCGTATGTAATGCATTATCGCCTCTACCGCAAACCCAGCAACTGACGCACAGAGCTTCACTCTTATTCATTTTCCTATGGGACTTGAAGCGATGACCGTATTATTTTGTTTGCGATACTTATGGTTCAAATTCCAGCGCTTATTTCTGTTATTGTTTTTTTCGAATCCGGTTGGAATTTCTCTAGATACGGCAGCTAAGAAAAGGTGATTTTAGCCATTTTGAGGGTCTTGAAAATCGTGTTTCCAATAAGCGATTATAATTTTTAAACTTATAGAAACATTGTTTGAAATGTGTTTTCGTTTCATAGATGTACAAACTTATGGGCGTTCAGATGTTTCTCCCAAATATGATTATACTTGTAACTCGCTTTAATGGTTTTCAAGCGCAGGTAGATGGGAACCTTAAGGGCTTGTTCGTTAGTTTATTCAGACTGGTGCCCATGACTCAAATTTTTTTTTTAACCATAGCTTTGGAAATAATTTAGACAATATGCAGTCACACGATGCACAATACTATGGATGCGTTAAAAAAAACCTTCATTTTGGCATATTTTCACGACAAAAAACGTGATAGTTTTTTGCGTTACGAAATCTAAAAAACCGTTCAGTACATAGCTACGAAAAATTCATCTACAAATTATGACATATTGGTATCAAACCTGTGGAGCAAAATTTTTAAATAACTGCAAAACTAAGGAACAAACCCTAAATAAGATCTGCATTCGGGGAAGGATACCCTGGTCCTAGGGTATCCTCATACGTTTTTTTTTACTTGTAATTCCCTGTCCTTACTCTCACCATGTATTTATTTAATGCCTTTATTTAAATAGCGAAGTTACGGAATTTAGCCTTCTCTTACACTCAACCATTATCATACAAATACAGAACACAATATCTTACAATATAAACAAGTAAACAAGTAGTAATTAATAACAATGCATACAAAATATCATTTGTGTGTGGATTACGATAGCGCATACGACACTACAGTAAAAAAATGAAACGAAAGTAGTGTTGTGTAACACGATACGTCATACGAAATTATGGAGAATTAAACCTAATACTTATGTTGCCAAATGTAACACTCACTCAGTAAGTTAGTACAAAACCAATACAGAAAAAAAAATCGGTTAACAAAGCTGTAATGAGTAGGCAGAGTAATTAAAAAAAAAAAAAAAGTGCTGGCTTGGTCGTGAACGGCCTATACAACTCCGGCACAGAGCAGTGCTGTACGGAAGTCAGCAACGTGAGCAAGAATCAGAGAATGGCTGCGGCGCGGTTGTAGGTTCCCACACACAGACACGAAGATTGCCATCACGGAAGTAGTCGGGCGCTCCCAAGGCCGACTGACGCCCATCCTTGACGCGAGAGTGTGCCGCGCCCGCCGCAAGGTTGCCACACTGTACTCTTCCTAACGATACCGGTGCTATTTGTCGCTGTTATGTATCACTAGACTATGTGCCTGCTGTTATGTAAGTATATAAAGTATTCTTCAGCTTTGAATCCGCTCTAGTATTGCAGTCCTATATCCTGTTATAAATATTCACTTTATATGACTTAAAAGTGCGTGGTACATAATTCAGCGCTAAAATCATCAGTTTAGAATTGAAGGTTTCTCGAAGTCAATTTGCAAACATAAAAAAAAAAAATTAAAAAAATAAAAACAGCAATCCCAGACAATAGCTTTCGCCAACTTTCTGAGCAAAAATTTTTTCTTGAGTAACGCATTTCTGAAGAACAATCTCTGATGCCGAAATCTCGTGCATTCAGTTGCGCCGCAAGAGATCACGCTTAACAAATGTCATTATGGGTACATGCTTGCTCATCAAGTTCGCAACTATAATTGTCAAGGATTGTTGTTTTGTAGTTTTTCCATATTGACTTTCAACAAGTGTAGATCTCAATTGTATAACTCAGCGCTTATTTATCCACAACGCCCTTTTAAGCAGTTTGTTTGTAAGATTGTTTCAAATCTGAAATTTAAAAAAAAGTTCTAGCATGTTTTACTGACATAGGTGGTTCGCGACGAAGTGAGCATTTTTGAAGACAATCACGCCTGAAATAAAAATTAAAATGTATTATTTATTATGACTTCAGAATTTGTAAGTGTTGACAGTGGCGGCGGAAGGTATTCTTGTAGGGGAGGGAGGGACAGGATAATTTATTTCCTAGTTTTTTCCTATAACAACCTATTACAGCGGTTGAAAATTTGGATTTTTGGTGTGCAAACTGATGCTATTTAAGTGGTTTTAGAGTCTAAATATTGAATACACAGTTGCAAGAAATTGTAACAAGTGCCTAAAGCCCCTCCTCTCTGTTATAGGGCAGGGACAGTTTCCACCTTGTTGCGTAGGCATTTTTGTTTCAATTAAAATTTAGCATGAAATTATGCTTTAAACGAAACGGGGAAAAAAACAGCTATAGGATTTCAAAACTAAAGACCGGTACCTTACTTAATTATGTTCATAAACGTCGACTGAGATTTCTTAACAGAATTCTGTAGAAAAACGTCTGTGTTGTGTACATACTACCACTGTTTACTTATGTGTTTCGGTATATACAGGAGGGAAAAATATTTGTGATGTTGGTTCACTGTTAGAAAAAAATTTCCGTGAAATTACGGAAAAGTACAGGCAAAAAAATTATCCAGAAATATTCGTATAATAACGGACACTAAGTTTTTTCTCGATAATGGAACACTCTGTAAAATTACGGAAAATCCGTTTTCCGCAAAAAAAAATTAAATTTTTTTTATGTTACTTTTATCCCATTTTCCAGAAATATGACGTATTCTTATTTCCTACGATTTCTCGAGATTTTTACACACTAATTGACCTGAAAATTTTTTGAGTTTGTTGGGATTTGAACCCATGACCTTATGATTACTAGGCAACAGCTCCAACCATTGTACCACAGCAATGTTTAAAGTAAGTGAGTTCCATGCAGTGGTAAGATATCAACTTTGTAAAAGACAACTTTTGTATTGGACATCCTGATTTTACAGAACTTCATTAGTATTATTATGAGGAAAAATTTTTATTCTATAGAAATAAATAACTTTAAAGGTGCATTACCCTCAAGCGCGAAACGCAGCTAACAGATGCGATTTTTTTTTCAGCTGTGATGAAGCGAGTAGAATAGAAGATGTTAGTGGCCTCGGAACACGTCAGTAATTTACTGGGCTGTCCGGCCCAACTTCCATGCGCGATACGATTCCTTGGCTGTATTGCTCGTCGCTTCGCATCTCTTCTCTTCGCGGCAAAGTGTGGACATCCTGGAAGCAGCACTTAGCTTCTGTTACCTAAGCTTGTCTTGTCTTATTTTCGTTTAGCACCAGTTTGCGTGCACATTAATTCTAGGAGTCATAGTGATCATTAATACCACATTTTATAAAAAGAAACACGGTAAAACATGCTTTAAAATTGTAGAAACATAGGCTATTCCCATTAATTTATGGAAAATTACGGTCAAACATTCGTACAACTGACAATACGGACAAATTTCCGTAAATAAAAATTACGGAAGCCACTTCCGTAAAATTGCAGTATTTTTCTGTAAATATTTCCGTCAATTTACGGAAATTATTAACAGTGTTGTTATGTTTAATAAATTACAAGAGTAAAATTGCCAAAAAATATTTAATAACAAGACTTGCACGTAGTTGCCAAATAAGTGAAACTGTATTGTATTATTTAGGGCTTGAAACATCCTACGGCCGTGTGTTCAGTAGGAGATGAGAATTTTATTTCTAGAAAGTATATTGGCAACCCTACTTGCGTACTTTACATGCGCGGTGACAGAAACTGTGCATTACACATGAGCGTGAATATACACTACGATGAAAAATTGGACGGGCTCTGTGAAATTAAGAACGGAATTCTGTCTGGAACCAGCGTAGTTGTGGTACACACTGTCTCGCAAGTGTTACTTGTACTGAATTAGGTATACAATTCGGTGCTTGGTTATTGATAGTGTGTATCGGATTTTAGAGGCGATGAGGCTTACAGCCCGCGCGCTTCCAGGTCCCGAGGCACGTGCTACTGTAGTCCTAACGTGCAAATTATACCTCGACAGTGTGACATTAATGCACGTGTCGAACTGAATGAGCTACAGAAGACTGGAGAAACTTCTCTCCTTTACCTCAAGGAGAAAGAATTAGTGTCCGAAGATCTAGACATGCAATTTTTAGCTTTTCTCTTACACCTTCTAAAGACGTTCTCTAGGACCTTTTAGTATGTGTACATTTTCAATGATAGAACTTGAGAGTCAGTCTCCCCCCAGCGTGTTGATCTTGCTGGGTGTCCATTTGGCGCTTGTAATAACGGATCTTTCCCGCATATAAATTACTGTGAAAATTAATCTTTAACTGGCTGATCGTTCGCGGACGAATTCGTAATCTGTTTCACGGTTGTTCAGTAAAAGTTATAGAATTGAAAATGTTTTCTTCAGTCGGCATTGTGTGGATACCCCGCTCACCACACATTCGTAAATAAATAAATCAATAGACAACGTAATATTTTGCGAACACGCATTTAGAACGTATGCTATGCACACCAGCAATATGCTTTAATATGCTTGTATGAACATACTGACGTCATTTCTGGACACAACTTGCGTGTGTGGATACTTTTACTGTTTGAAACTGGCCTGCACTAAGTAGCAAACAAGATATAATTTTGCGGAGATATTTTAACTAAAACAAAAACAGAACAGTTTCGATAGTGTCAGTTGGCGAGATTGAGCCGTCGACGGACTTGAGCATTTTTCTTCCACGTTGGACAGCTCATAGTTATATTAGATTGTGTAATTTTTGTACTTAAAATAGTGCGTTAGAAAGTTATACAATTAGTCTGGATAGTAAAAAATTTTAACTAGAGGCGATTTAAGGGGGCATGTTAGATAATGTTATTATATTTTAAGTTTTTAAGCCGTTACATTTATTTAAATTGTATTATCAAAATTCTCTCTTCGACAAAGTATATGATATATTCTTGATAAACTACTTGCATAAATAGTAATGGAATATTTCTATAATTTGCCGTGCATAATAATTACAAGAGAATTACACATTAACTTTCAAGAATGATTAAAGTCCAATATAAGACGAATATATAACACAATCATGATCTCTAAAATTCGTCACAGATATCTGATATGCCTTAATAACGCCACATTTACCAAAAAATTATTAAAACAGAAGTTACTGCAGGAAATTGATAAATAAATTTAGCATATATCTCTCTGCCTTAAGGGCATGGGCTTGAGTTTCTTTGCATTTAATGACATTTATTTTTTAAAAAAAAAATGGGAGCCGATATCGTAAAATCGCTTCGTAACTTTGTTATGGCTGATTTAAAGTGCATACTCTATTTTGTCGAGTCAGGAGACCGCTAAATAGTTGTTAATTAGTTAATTAACGAAATTTCCTTTTAATTGATAAATTAGCTCTACTCATAATACAGTTTGTCTCGAAAAATTACATTGCATAGTAGAACCAATTTGCAACAAAGTTACGAAGCAATTTTACGATATCGACTCTCGTATGCATTTTAAAAAATAATTCTCTCGAAAGCCGAGAAACTCGGGCCCAAGCCCTTAACAGAAAATTATTTCAAGCTCCCAATTAGTGAAGAGATTACAAAATGGTTAACTCTGCCGAGGGTGTTAACAGATGAAAACTCCAAGTGACGAGAAAAAAATATATAGCGACAGTAGACACAACTAAAACTACAACGAAGTGAAACCTTGTAGGCCTTCGCACATAGTCGGAAAAAAAAAAAGACGAGACGAATAATACATATGTAATGTATGTCATATTTAACAAGCTGTCCCGGAACGCATTGCAATGCTTATTAAATTTTTGGGCACCCCGTTCTGCCCTCGTACACCCCTTCCCCCAAACACCCAATGTTTTTTTTGCAGAAACCTTTGCAGGCTCATGCATAAGTCGTCAAGTTTTTTCTTTAACTACATTTTTTGAGTGCCACTTTCTGCCCCTGTATCCCGGTTTGTCCCTCCCTCCCCCCACATTTTAAAGTATAATTTTCTTTGTTTTGTGTTCACGAAAGGTCTACGATTTGCCAAACTAAAAGCTGTGAGCTTTATAACCTGTAGTGGAATTCACCTTAGCATGGGGAAGTTTCCATCCCTAGTGGCTGCGTTAGTGTCGCGATGGTGTTTCGACTGTGTCAGTTGGCGACACTGAGCTTAAAAGAACAGTTACGACCAGCAGATGGACGCGGACGCCGGACGGGTGGTTGAATGGCGAACGGACGCGGTGTATTAATTAAGGTGCATGTCATTGTATCCTGCAATGTCTTTATCCACTGTGATTTTTTTTTTTTTTTTTTTTTTAGTTTGGTATATAAGTTGGTTTTAGTGTGGTCGTTAAAACGGAAACATGCAAAATATTACTTTAACAAGCCATTACGCGAAAATTATAAGAGACAAAAAATTTTCATTAGAGTCAAATTTAGTCACATTTTGTGTCTAAAATAAGAAAAAATGTCTGGTGCAAATTAAAAATAAAATAATGGTGATGAAAATTGCGGTAGCCGCGCCCTTAATACGTCTGCGTCGCCCTTCACGGAATAAAATATTTTGGTCAACTACAATATATTTTGTCTGTATTCACCCTGAGTGAGTGAGAGATTTTGGTCAGCGCTTAACATCGAGGTCTTTAGCGCTGGTGAAGGATGACATGAGGTGAGTATGGAGCAGCGCCGGAATGAAAGGGCGGGGGAGATCTCTGAGGAAACTCGCCGACCAACGGCATCGTCCGGCACGATTCCCACATGCGAAAATCTGGGGACCGACCCCGGCGGGAAGCGAACCCAGATCGCCTTCGGCCACCGCGGCCCCCGGTATTCACCCTGAAAAAATTAATTCTGTGGTCTCCAAGAAAAAAAAATGACTGGGGTTACCACAAAATAAAATGTGTTTACAACTTCATATAATTTGTTTGTGTCCGCGTGAGCGCTTCAACACTTCCCGGCCCCGAGCGTGTAAAATACGGCCATTCTTGCTGCCACCTCAACAGTACGCTAGTCGTCTTAGATTAATCACAAATCACGGTAACGTTAGCATGTAACATAGACAAGGGTACGAAGCCCAGGATTGGGGAAGTCACGTGTCTTCAGAAACGCCTGGATGTTTGTCGTGCGAGGGGGCGTGGCACGCGGTTTGTCATAACTTGGGTGCAGCTGGATGCGGTTGGGGAAGAACCAGAGTCTTACGAGAGACGACACTGGTAGAAACCCCGTCCCAGAGGAACCAGGAAAATAGCCTTCGACCGTTCACGATACGTAAGCAGTTTTAAAATGCCCAACTGAACTTGCATGTCATTACAGATAAACTGAAAGAAAAATTTTGTAGGACATCTTCCCTGCATAATTATTTTGTAAAAAAAAACATTTTGTGGGGTTCGCAGCATTTTAGTAATGACTGCAAATTGTTTGTATAGTAGCCACAAAGTAATTTTACAGGGTAGATGCCAACGTATAATTTCGATGCTGACATTTTTTTGTGCAATAAATATTTCAAAATACGTAAATGTACATGGTCAATACAGTGACACATAATATACATAAGTGAAGTTCCTATGTTGCTCCGTCATTTCCTCACATTGCTGTTGATAAAGTAAGTAATTTACTTCTGCTCCGATGCATTCATCATGTCAGCAGTAGGCTTTGTCGTCACTTGTGTAAAAAAAAACTGAAAAAACAACCCAGAGAATCCTGTGCTTTTTTTTTGTATTGAATCTTAATCGTCGGCTTTCGTAGCCGGAGTTATACGTATGTCATCGTCATCAGGGTTGTACCGAGTTCCAGTCGTCGCCGTTTCCTCATGTGTAGGGCTAGGAATATTTCGCGAGTTTAACGACCAACATGCTAGAATCCATTATCCTGTGTATACAGAAACCCTACCATTTGTCTATTATTTGCTACTCATTCAGACAGCAGACAATGAACGAATAGAAGGGGCTTGAGTATGCATAGGACATTGGATTCTAGCATGCAGGTCATTGAACTCGCGAATTTTTCCTTAGCCCTACTCATGTGCCATCCGAGGCCGTGCTGTCTCGAGACCGAAAGCCAAAGCTTCCATAACTCGCAGGGTGTTTCTAAAAACAAATGCACTCCAGCTGTCTAGTTTAAAATCATTGGAACGGCGGCGTGGCGCGTGTAACTGTTTTAGCTGGGATCCAGACCTGTATTTAAGGCTGTGGAGGGAGATTGTTGCCATTAATAAAATTACGTGTTTGTGTAAACGGTGGGGGAAGCTCCCCTCCAGCTAGGCTGGAGTGATGTAGTATCGTGATGTCTGTGTAATGAGGTGGGTGTTGTCAGTAAGTGGCTAGCTAAACTCGTGGAGGAGTAGTGCGTGAGTCCCTACGATCACGAGAGCCGCTCCAATCAATCCCAGTCTACTAACTGAGGATCAGGCCTGACACTCCCATGGTTATTTCATCGTGTATTCGTTTGTGACAAGAGGAGAGAAAACCCTTCATATTTATTAGTAAGCGCTGGGCAGTTAGGCTTACATCATCTCGACCTGAAACAGACAACTATCAGGTCGATGTGCCATTAACACATTCCCTTTATATATATATATATATATATATATATATATATATATATATATATATATATATATATATATATATATATATATATATATATATATATATATGTAACGTGCACTGAGGTCCAGCTGTTCGGGTATATATATGTCACATTAAGAGTAAGTTGGACACTGGCGCTTGAGCTCTGCTGAAGAGAAGAATGGTACGAAAATTATTTTTATGCATTACTACTGAACGTGTTTCTAATGTGTTTATCTACGAAAAGAAGACACACTACAAACTATGCATCTATCATTTTAAAAATATCGTCCGCTTATTAAAAATATGACTGCCAGCACCTTAAAGTGGTAAACATGGCTTAATGACATTGCTACAGCTGGAAAATACCAGCCGTAATCGTAAAACCAGATTATAGACCTGCGTTGTACTTCAACACATGCTTTCCACAAATAAAATAATACGATCACCGTTTGAAGTCTTGAATTGGAAGGAAAATTAAAATGTCGCGAATTCAGTTACCTGCGGGATTGAATCAACTATACTATCTTTGAACGATTCTTGCAATGGGTTGGTATTATGTATAGAACCGATATCATGGATATACGCCATTGCTTGCGAAGACGGCAACATTCGCAAGCAATGGCGTATATCCATGATATCGGTTCTATACATAATACCAACCCATTGCAAGAATCGTTCAAAGATCACATCAATGCCCGGTATGGACCCGGTATGCATCTTAAGACGGCAACATTCGCAAGCAATGGCGTATATCCATGATTTCGGTTCTATACATGAATCAACTATACTATACATATTCAAGCACCAACCATTTGTCCGTTACTTGCTATTCAGTGGGACAGCAGACAATAAACGAAACTACTGGGCTGGAGTATGCATAGGCTAATTCTTCTAGCATGCGGGTCATTGAATTCGCGAAATTTTCCTGTCCCCTACTTATTGGAAAACACTTTCTACGAAAGCACTGCGCGCTTAGGAGCGAAATGGTGCACAGAGATATCAAAAGTAAAGCGCGCATTGCTAACATCAAGCAGTAACAACATCGCTACACAAACTATAATATAACATTATTGCCAACACAAAAAACAAATTCACGTATATTTAACAGAACTCTTTTAACACAGACTGACAGACAACGCACAGCTTAAAACGGTTTTAAAGTTTATGCCTTTCTATACCATTCATGCAATTGCGATGAAATTTAGGTGGGTTGTGCATGCGCTCGCAGAGGTTTCTGATGGCCTAAAAAAAAGGGGGGGGGGAGGTTCTAAAACGGGGGTACCAAAAAAAATTCGTAAAAATAGAAACTTTGGCGGGTTGTGCGTGCGCCCGCAAATATTTTGCAAAAAAAAAAAAGTTTTGAAAATAGGTAGATGGGGAACGTGGAATAATCAAAAAAATTTAATAAAATAAAAACTTAGGTAAGTTGTGCGGGTGCTCGCAAAAGTTTCCTGCAAAAACCTACTCTGTGGGGTATGGAATGAAAAAAAAGGGGGCGGGGCAAAGAAACATTTTAAAGTGAAAAATGTTTTTCAAACGATCACTAGGCTAGTTACCCTTAACATAATATTGTACTATTTTGCACGTTTGAGTTTTTTTTGTTGCAAAAATTCAAAATTTTATATTTGTGCCAAACATTGTTCAAATTTTACACATAAGATAACATGCTATTTCCCCAAATAAAAAAAAAATTAGGTCCCATAGTTTTAGCATAATTACCTATCAAAGTCGCAAAATGGCAGTTGCGGTGTAGCCAAAATAATAAAAAATAATTAACTTGCAGAAACAGGATAATTCATATTAATTCTTAATGATGTGAGCTACTTCAAGACACTTTTGTAAACACAAAGCAATACATTTTTATATTTTTAAAAATATTTATGAAAATGAGTAAATTTTTGCATAACTTTGACTTTTGGCTACTGCTGAAATTTTCAAAACTAACTTTTGTCAACCATGTCATAAAATGCATTGATACACTGACTATCAGTTACTGTAATTTTGAATTTATTAGTTAATTACTTTTTTTGATTTTGGCTGCACCGCAACGGCCATTTTGAGACTTTGATGAATGATTATACAAAAACTATATGGCCTATTTTTTTTTATTTTGGGAAATGACGCATTATCTTATGTGCAATAGTTGAACAGTGTTTGGCACAAATATAAAAAAATGAAATTTTACGGAACCAACGCCCTTAAGTGAAAACCCCGCGAATGAAATCGTGGGTACTGGCTAGTATATTCATACTAGACTGGTTACCGCTTAGTTAAACGTCAACAGTTCAATTCTCATACCTGCCCGTAGCGAAAGGTAAATGGAATCTGTTACGAACGTAAACTTAACAATTTTCTTCACAGAATTAAAAAAAAAAAAAAAAAAAAAAAGCTGTATAAGGTGATTCGGGTTAAAGCGAGCACTCAGAAAAACTCTGCTAAGTTCTACTTTCAGCCAACTCGTATCTTTCCGCGCGTAACGGCTAACGACGGGAAATGTCTAAACCTCTCTAGACACGTCACTTGATTTTTGCGCGTATAAAGATAAATAAGTGCAGTCTGTATGAACCTATACCGTTCGATAAAAATAGTTTAAGAATTTTATAAAATATAAGTACTGTATGTCAATTTTGGTTGATTTTGTTTCGGTTTGTTGTATACAGGATGTTGAAAAATTCCATTTCAGTATTGTAGGGAAACAATCCTCACGTGTAGAGGAACAAAAAGTGTAATGTGAACATAGGTCCAAAAACACACCGTTTCTGCGCTACAGTTGGCATACATGACGTGGTTGATAGCGCGCGGGTAGGATCATATTGCTGTGGGGCGTACAGCAGTACATAACATGTTACTATGCCACACACTACGCCACTAACACACAGACAGTAGGAACAACTGTGACACAGCAACATGATCCTGCCAGCGCGCTATCAATCATACATCATGTCTGCCAACTGTAGCGCAGAAACGGTGCGTTTTTGGACCTATTTTCGCATAACACTTTTCGTTCCTCTACACGTGAGGATTGTTGGAATTTTGCAACATCCTGTATAAATAGGAAATTACACAGAGCTATATTGCATAATTTCGCTGTCAACCATACAAACAGTAAGGAAACTATAGTTAGTGGTGAATTATATGCAGTAACGGCCAGTTATATTTTTCAAAGGTTAAATTTTCAGTGCTGTATTTATCGCGAACGACCTATATCAACTCAATTCAGAGAGCGAAGCCGAGCTGTAAGACCTGTTTACAGAGGGATGGCAGTATAGCTGGGGTGCTTCTGAGACGGGCAGGTTGACGTGTAGTTTATTTTTCAGATGTGCCAGGACTGAGAAGAAAGTGGAGATAATTTGACGACTACTCACTCGCTGTTTATGACCAGTCACCGCAGCGTCTCGTCGACAGCCGACAGCTTCAAATATACTCTCGATTATGCTCTGAGGGAGAGTGATGAATGACATTAGCACTGAGGACCCAGTCAGGAGATGATCTGTGGGTAGAGGACTAGAACAAATAGTTTCTTCCGAGCGATATAAATATTCTGTACTGCCTACACGACGCCATGAATAGACTGGAGGTTTGACAATTGGTTGCCTGGGCTAAGAATATTGCAGTGACTCACTGAATATTAAGAACTAGCAGGTACCCGCAACTTCGTTTGAGGGGTTTTCAATTTAATTCCACAATATTTCTGAAACAAAAAGTTTTGATAAGTGCTAAGTAGGGCAAAATTATTTTACTGGTCATTAAATTCCGTTTTAGGAACATAAAAAAATAGTTTCGCAGAATTTATGGGTTCTTCTACTGTAACCCGATTTGCCTCCCACCTCCCCCAAAATACAATTATTTGTTTTGGTAGAAACCTTCGCGGGCGCACTCACAACTCATAGAAAATTGTTTTCATTAAATGAAACTATTTTTGCGTAACCCGTTCTGCCCCAAATATCCCATTTTGACTTCCTCCCTCCAATAATTAATAGTTTTTTTTTCGGCATAAAACTTTGGAGACGCACGCGGAACAAATCGTCTAAGTTTTTTCTTTTAAATAATTTTTCAAACTAAGTTTTTAGGGTTTTTAGGCATCATTTTGCTGCGCTGCTTAAAAAAACTTTTTTCCGTCGGAAACCTTCGCGAGCACACGCACAAGTCACAAAAGTTCATTTGTTCTCTTTTTTGTATTCTATTTTGGCCATCTAACTCGTTTTGCCTTCCCTGTCAATTTTTTTTGTAGAAATCTTTGTAGGTGCACGCAAAATTTACCAAAATTTTATCGCAATCGGATGAATGGTATAGAACCGCATAGAAGACGAACAAAAACAATTTTATGGTACGAGCTACAAGTCCGCCCGTGGTATTGTCCGCGTGTATTACTCGTAACAGCGAATACTTACTTCAATTGAAGGACCTCTTTGTACGCCAGATTAGTTGCTCGGCCATCAAGTGCTAGGATAACCAAGCTGCAGGTTGAGCTTACCCTGCAGTAGGCTAAGTAACTATAGCTGCCTGTGTGGAAATCTGTCCTAAGTTTATCCCTGCCTAACAACTGTCCCGGGCCTTATTCATAGCAGGGGCGTCGTAAACCGGGGGGGGGGGGGGGGGGGGCGGAGAGGACACGTCCCCCCCCCCCCAAAAAAATTTTTGTATTTTGTGAGATTTTTTAAGATTAAGATTTCCTTCAGTTGCATATTAAATATTTTGATGCAGAAACTCTTTAAATAGCAGCATTTTGCACCTTAAAATATAAAATTTCCCGGTGGAGGACTCCTACACACCCCTTTATTACGTAGGATATATGTACACTTTCTGTACCAGTGACGTCCCCCCCCCCCCATCAAATCAAATGCTTACGACGCCGATGTTCATAGAGACCTGAAAATTTCGCGATATTTTTTAGGCGCAAGCTATAATTCAAGCAACTGTTTGTGTGTATCACGTTCACAACTAGCCGTTGACTTACACGAAACTTCCTGGAAGTAGCTGAGCCAATAATAAAACTGTAACTGAACACAGGCCCATTTTACTGTCAGCGAGCAGCTAATAAACAGCTGATGTCTCCACTATTTCACATATATTCCTAGAGTGTAACCTACACCTAAGTAAACCCGCGAATTTTTCCTGTCTCTACTTATTTATAGTCATATCAAAACAAACCTTGAATATTAGAGATTCAGATTCTTCGGATGGTATAAGTATAGATGATAGTATTATCGCAAAAATTTTTTGTGCCAACATACCCTTGAAAACACGGTGGTTTCCTGCGACATGTATGATTGGGTGATATACGCCCGACACAACGTAGCTGTCTGGAGACCAATAACAGGCATTAAATATTATATTAGCAAGGATTCTTATTGGCTTAGTCAAATAGGGTAACAGCTCTACGCTCAAGTGAAAGCCAGTTCATCGTTTCATAAGCTGAACTTACGTTGAAACCCAGCGAACAGTCAAGTTTTCCCGCGATAAACCATTATCTCTAGGTACAAGTAGTAGACGTGGTATGATGCCTCATTTATTAGTAGGGTCAAGGTTTTGTCGCGAAAAAAGTTTTGCCCCACTTTGTTTCAGTGTCTCAAGTGCTTCATGGTTATTGGCAGTGTGTCTTTGTTCAGACACGTTTCCCATTTGACTGCACCAATCTGAATAAGACTATTGTGACTCCGTACGTCTGCAATTTTCCAAGGCAAGTGAGGGTAAAATCATCCAATCACAGACTACGTAGCAAAGCTACATATGTGCACGTGATGCATTGAAACCAAATGTTGCGAAAATCTTTTCGCCATAAAATCGTGGCTCTATTTATAGGTCGTTCGGGATAAAGTGAGCACAAAAATTTAACCTTTGAAATATATCACCAGCCGTTACTGAATATAATTCAACAATACCGACAGTTCCCCTACTGCTTGTAGGGTTGGCAACGAAATTACGCAATATATTTCTGTGTATTTTCATATTTAAATTCAACCATACTGAAGCAAAATCAACCAAAAGCGACGTAATTGTATTCTATATCATTAATAAACATTTATTATAAAACTACGTGACTACCTACCTACCGACTGCACAATTTATCTCAAACGCGCAAACCTCAAGTGACGTGTCCAGAGAGGTTAGACATTTCCCATCGTTAGTCGTTACGTGCGGAAAGATACGAATTGACTGAAAGTAGAACTTTAGCAGGGATTTTTTGAGTGCTCACTTTATCCCGAACGGCCCATACCTCAAGCACGACCATTGATGACACTGCCCTTAATACGTACCGTCGAAAGTTCATTGACAATAAATAAGATATTCAGTCACTGGGCACATGCAGGTTGTACAACAATATGTAACTATATAATTGCATAACGTTAACTTCTCATACATTACTTTTCTGTGGCCGCACTTGCTTCTTTTTATATCCTGCTTTTAAATGTTTACGAAGACTACGTCTACCTATATTTAACATTTATTTTCTCAGTACAAAAACTGAGATAATTATATTTCGTATTTAAGTGAAAATCGTTCTGAACAAAAAAACTCAATATCTCAAAAGGTAGATATTATGGGGTAACTGAAAACCAATTTTATGTCTCACCCCTGAAGTGTGCAAAATCCATCACAAGTTAAACATTTGTAAAAGTATCCAAGAGATGAAAATCCCGACGATAACACATTGAGTCAAAACGTAATCGACGATTCATTTAAAACATATTTCATTTCTTCACAGCCCTAAGAGTTCGGTTATAGAAAAGTTCTGAAACCTGTTCACGGGTATTTATGTATTCTTCATAATTAAACGAAAAACCACTCTATATCTCTCGACGGGCTCGGTGGCACTCATGGATGTATCGAAACACATTCCTAGCCTTTTCACACCCTTAGGGTTCGGGGAAAAACTTTGTAGACAGTTGAGGCTACTGTATGGGCGTCACGTTTCAGTGGAAATCGTGACGATGGCCCGTTGAGTTCGAGTCGAGATATATAGAAGATTAATTGAAAACAACTTTCACCCCTTTTCATCACTTTTTACCCACGTCGACACCATATTTCGAAAAAAAAAAAAAACTGTATTTCAGGTATTTAAGTAAGCATTAATCTTAAGCAAAAATCATGTTGATGTCTAAATGTTTAGCAGAATAAAAATATGTCACTAATGAATTGAAAACACGTTTTACAATTTTTTACATCTTTGGAGTCGAATTAGAAACATCATTTTGAAGCAAACAGCACTTCCACATCTCGTCTGGTTCTACAGCTATGGAAGAATAATCGAAATCACATTTCACATATTTTCACCCACTGCAATTAATGAATGTCCGAACGTCTTTCAAGTCCTGTATTAGATATTTGTATACGTATCTAATTGAAGTAAAAACCACAACGATAATAGCCCATTAGGTTCGAGCTGTACAGACGATTAATAAAAAACAAAAATTTCCCCATTTACTCCTTGGAAATGAATGTCGAAAAATTCTAAAAATACTTTATGAACATCATTTTAAAGTGAAAAGCAACTCTCTATCCCGAATGGTTCAATAGATATAGATATTTGATCGGAAACACATTTTAGGTCTTTTCACCCCCTCAAAGATTCAATTTCGAAAAATCTTTGAATTTGCTAATATGCATTTGTATGATTGACCCACTGAAATAAAAGTCTTGACGATTACCCATCGGGCTCGAGCTACGTAAACTAATTTTAGAAAACGCTTTTCACCCCCTCGTCCTTTCGCTTCCGCACTTTAAACCTCGAACGTACAATACTGTCAACACACATCCACCCAGGTGGATACCTTAAGAGGGCGTGGTACATAATTCATCGCTAAAGGAATAAGGTTTCTTGAAGTCAATTTGTGAAAATTAAACAACAGCAATCCTAGACAATAATTTTAGCCAATGTTTTAAACAAAATTGATTCCAGTGTTACGAACTTCTGAGGCACAATCTCTGACGCCGGAACCTCGTGCATTTAACGATCACGAGTAAAGAATTAGTAATCCTGGATAAATATTTTCTCATAAAGTTGGCAAATACCATTGTCTAGGATTGTCATTGAGTATTTTATCCATATGGGCTTCGAAAAAAGAGTAGAAATCACTGATGTTTTCAGCGTTTATTTATCTTACGCGCACTCTTAATGTCATTACAATTCCAAAAAAAATTAAGTTTTGCCGTTCATAACTGAGAAATAATCCTACTAAAAAATATGTCAAGGGTTTATTTATGTCCCCCGATTTTGTTGTGTCGGCTGTGTTTACATTAATTAGACACTGGTCATTCGTGTTGTTCTCATTCTTTTTTTTTTTTTTTGGACTTTTTTTCACCATCCTTTTTTTTTTTTTTTGACGTTTTACTGTCGAATTTTTTATTTTTTAATCATCTTTCTGGCTACTTCGAATTTATTCCTTTCCGGAATTGAAATTTAATCTGCTTTTGGTTTTTATGTCGCTTTTCTGGAAATGACTATATTTGTTTCGCGAATTGTTATATTTTTATATGTTCGTTGGTACAGTCTGTGCACTTTAAACTGAGCATTCTCCAACACATATAGTATCCAAAAACTGTATTTTAATTGGGCCAAATATGTTACGTTTTGCGATCGGGGGAATGTTTTCACTGGTTTTGGTTGCACGGAATTTTCGTGTTAAAAACATTAAAGATGATTGCAAAATGGCTGAAAGAAAAATTTAAGCAGTGCTCATTATATAGTGAACAGTCTATAACAGGTAATACTGGACTTTTTTAGTGTGACGTTTTCTGTGAATCGGTAACATTTTATCGCGTACTTCTACATAAGACTCCAGTTATTTAACAATGTTTAAATTTCCCTTGTATTCCATTGGTTATTCTGATGTCCTTTTCCCCCTCACACTTTGAAGGTAAGTTTTGTTTTCCCCTTGACTGTGGGAAATTACTCCCAATCTGGCAACACATTGGCAAGCGTGCTGTCCATACTGGCGGTGACAAGGGTGTGAGCGGGCCGTTACGTGGCGGGACGCAGCACTGCTGCAGTGTCGCCACACGCACGAACAACATCCGGTCAAACACTTCCTGCTCTGGTCGGTTGAGCATGTCAGCCGCGGTGATAAACCTCGGCGCTCTTCCCAGCGATGACTTCCGGTCCGGGGAGTACAGAAAATTCGGCCGTGTGTTTGTGTGAGTGAGGCACGGCGCCAAGGGCGATGTTGACCGGTTCGTCTGACGCGAAATCGCCTCTACTGCTAGACTCTTGAACGGTGTGCAGTGGTATCGCCTGACTGACACTTTCTGTGGTGATCCCATCTTTTTTATTGGTGGAAGGTTTTAAGCTAAGTCCATTCCATGCTTCTAGATTAGTTTCACACGAATCCCGTGAACAGATCTAGTTTACCAGCTGTAACAGTTTGGAAAATCTGTTTTTAGTCATTTTGATGGGCTCCGAAATGATTTCTCTAATCGATGTAATGCTTTGAAACCACCCTCCCGTCATCGTTTGAAGTGTATTTTGCTGTCGTAAATTGACACAATTGGCACATGTGGAATAGTTTCCGTAAAAATGGCGTGTTTACGAACACGCTGCAACGCATTTTGCATTTTAAGCGCGTAGTAGGCGAAACCCTTAAGCAGCTACGTCATTTCAGGTTTTTCCAAGGGGGGGGGGGCAAGATTTGGTTTTCAGGGGACAGTGCCCTTGTTGCATCATTTTATTAAATAAGCATATATAAATTGGATGCTTTAATAATAAAACTTCAGTTTTATGTGCTTAAATTAGCATTATTTAAATTTAAAAATACAAAAAATATATTTATACACATAAAATTCTAAATCCAGTGGGGGGCAACTGGCTAGTGTAAGGTTAATGCGTTGAATGTTAAATCAGTCACTTTACACACACACACGTGTGTGTGTGTAACGTCCCTTCGTCACAACACTGGGGACTGTCACACCCCTGTAAAATTTCTTTTGGCAGCACCTCTTTTATTGTAGGTCTAGGGAATGTTTCTCCTATGTGTAAATTCAGTTGGAAGTGCCCTCTAAACGTTCGTATGTGCTTCAGTTGCTTGTTACAGAGAGGTTGAAATTCTTCTTGGGGTTCTGTGAACCCCAGTGTGATGACCAAGTACGTATGTGCATATTGTGTTTTTAACCTACAATAATTTATTTTGGCGTTATGTGACTGTAGTTTTCACGCAAATATTTACATAATGGGTAGTTCGAGTTCCAATTATAATTCACCATTTCAAGATGATGAAGTGCGAACTTGGTTGTTGGATGATGAAGGTAAGAGTGGTGAAGAATCTCTTTTTGGTGGTGATGATCCAGATCACGATCCCGACTATGTTTTAGAAGAATCAGAGGAGATTGATGAAGTTAGTGTCGAAGAAGATGCAGACGATAGGCCTATAACTGCAGCTAGAGTCAGAAATATTGCCACGGTAAGCGAGGATCGATGGAGCACTGTAGATCCACATATAGGAGGAAGATAGAGTGCCAGCAATCCTCAAACCTACCATGATGGCAGCACAACTGAAGAGCTACAAGAATTCTTAGGCCTACTTTACTTAACAGTCGTGCAGAGGAATAGTCATGGGCACACATGTGATCTATGGTCTTATGAGTTTGGAAGCTCTTTCTACAGAGCAACAGTGAATGAAAATTGGTGCAGAAATTTGTACACACCTTTCAAATATTGCACAATTGACGAGCAACTTATATGATTTCGAGGACACTATGGATTTCGATTTTACATGGCATCAAAACTTGATAAATATGGTCTGAAAATTGTTATAATGAATGATGCAAGAACCACTTATATGATCAATGCCATACCAAACTGTGTAAAGGTTAGAACCAGTAATGAACCAGTACGTACATTCTACGAAATGAAACTTAGTGAGCTCATCCTTGGAACAGAACGCAACATAACAGTAGATAACTGGTTCAGTTCTGTGTCACTTCTCGAGCAATAGCTTAATGTATAAAATCTCACAGTGGTAGGTACTCTCAGAAGTACCAAACAAGAGATACCTCCATAATTTATCCATGTAAAGGATCCAAGAAAATCACGTTTCGCATTAGATGAAAACAAGATGTTGGTCTCTTATGCCAAAAATAGCAAAACTAGTAAAATAATGTTCTGATTCTTTGTTCCACCAAGAGAACCAGATGCTATATAGTCTTCTATAATCCAACTAAGGGTGGAACTGCTACATTTGACAAGTTATGTCATACCTACACTGCTACAGAGTGCAATCATTGGTCAATAAGAAACTGGTACGGATAGTTGGACCAGATTGCTATCAATGCCATGGTGCTACACAACTTGAGAGCTGAGAATAAGAAATTGAAACGAAGAACTCTCCTACAAGAGTTAGCTTTGTCTCTCATAACACCATTCTAGCAATCCAGACTTCAAATTCCAACACTGAGGAGGAAACTTCGAGTGATGATTTCCAACATAATTCATATTCACCCTGAGACTCAAGTGAGGCCAGCTACTTTGGACAGAAAACAAAGGTGCCACTTCTGCCCAAGGGCCAAGGATCGCAAGACAAAGCTGACCTGCGAATTTTGCTCGCATCCTATGTGTGATGAGCACAGTTCTGTGCAGTGTTTGGAGTGCAGTGAATAAAGAATACGTCAACAGAAATTTTATTTTGCCTTAGATTGACATAATTTTGTAAGAATAGCTTGTTATCCTATTTGTATGTTTGATTTTTTTTTTTTTTTTCGTAATATTAATAACCTTTCTAAGAGAAACTGTGGTGATCGCTTTGATTTGTTTCTTCCAGATATTAAGCACAAAAAATTACGAATACTTACAGAGTATTTAATATTTTTAATACTAATTTGTTTTTTTAATTTTTACTGCTATTTGTTTAAACAAACTGCAAATCTTTTAAATTGTAACATTTAGTAGAGTTAATGTATATAAATAAATGTATTTAGTAAACATTAATTTCCAATTTTTTCTAAAATATCTTGAATTTTTAAAATATGGGTTCTAGAGTACCCCAGTGTGGTAACTGTGAGCCGATTTTTACTGTGCGATAATGACGTAGGGAAACACAGGAACAAAACGGCGGAGGAAAACTATAAGTAGTTTTTTCCAAGTGTAATTTTGGGCATTGAACTACTGTAGTACTGCAGCTGACCATGATATTCCGTTTTACTCCATTTTGAAACGAGGAACGCATTCCAGAGGACCCGGGTTCGATCCCCGGCTCCGGCCATCCTGATTTCGGTTTTTCATTGTTTCCCGAAATCACTCCAGGCGAATGCTGGGATGGTCCCTTGACAAAGGCCATGGCCGACTCCTCTCCCAGTCCTTGTCACTGTATCAAGTCGTGTCACCATCTCTACGTATAATGACCTCGCTGTCGACGAGACGCAAAGCCCATATACCTTACCTTTCCTTTGAAACGAAGATGACTGGGCGTGGGATTTGTTTTTAGCTCTTGCGTTGCGATTAGGTATTTCATTATTTAGTTTGAATATGTTTTATGGTCAGTTACGTAAACTAAAGCATCGTTAATGTATTAGCATATTAGAGGAAGTATTTTTAATTTCTTTAACAGTATCCTGCATCGTATGTATAGATTATTTTTGTTTAAGTATTCGTTTTGCGTTTTTTTTTTTTTGCGATAGAACGATTTTTTTATTGTCTAGTGGATTGCGCCAGGAGTGGAAGCACTCGATCACCAATGTTTTCGCAGAACCGCATAAGCTCTCTGGTATTACAAGCGGTTCGGGATAAAATGAGCACTCAAAGTCTTGGTAAAGTTCTGTTTGCAGCCAATTTGTATCTTTCCGCGCGTAATGGCTAACAATGAAAAATATCTAACCTCTCTGGATAGGCCTACATCGCTTGATGTTTGCACGCGTAAGATAAATTGTGCCTTCGGTAGGAATGTATATAGTTTGACAAAAATATTGTAATTATATAGAATACAATTATGTCTGTTTCGGTAGCTTTTGTTTCAGTATTGTTGTATTTAAATAGGAAAATACACGGAATTATATTGTGTAATTTTCGCTACCGGCCATACAAACATTAAGGCAACTATAGTTAGTATTATATTACATGCAGCAATGGCTAGTGATATTTTTCAATGGTGAAATTTTTAATGCTAACTTTATCTCGAACGGCATATAGTTTATAGTGTGTTTGTTGTTAGTATAGGTGAAATGCCACAGGGAGCAACTCAACTCGATGATAAGGAACGAGTAATCACGCTGTCTTGACAGTCGAGTAGATAGTCTGTATCGTCTGTAGGCGTTTATAAAAACTTACGAAGGCAGGACAGGTAAGACAAAATGTCAGCTTACGGTGTATAACAAGTACCCAGAATGAAGTTTACCTATGACCAAATGTTCACCTTACAGCTTCTCGATCAACAACTCACTTAACCCTGCTCTCGAGCAGTGTAAGAGGCGGTTAGCAGGCGATAATAGCTATTTGGCGCGAAAAATTGTTCAAAACACACAACAAAAACCACATAAAGTTATTGGCTGCTTGTGAGAAGGGGGGGGGGAGATAGAGGGGAGAGAGAGGGTGGAAGATGGAGGGAGAGATAGAGAGGGGAAAGCTAGAGGGGGAGAGAGAGGGTGGAAGAGAGAGGGAGGGAAGGTGGGAGAGAGAGAGAGGTTGATGATAGAGGGGGAGAGAGGGGTGGGAGAGAGAGGGATCGAGGGAGGAGGAAAGATAGAGGGGGAGAGAGGGGGAAATTTTGGTCAGTGCTTAACAATTTGGTCTTTAACGCCGGTGAGGGGTGACATCAGGTGAAAACTGAGCAGCGCCGGAATGAAGTGACGGAGGAACAGGAGAGCCCCGAGAAAACCCGCCAATCAGCGGCATCGTCCGGCACGATTCCCACATGCGAGACCGAGTTAAATTGCTTAAAATTAGTATTTGTAGCATGTATGCGGTTTTAAAAGTCCAATTCTGTAATGCCGGCCTCCGTAGCGTAGTCGGTTATGAGCCGGTGCGAGAGGTCCTGTGTTCAAACCCCGCCTTAGGAATGGAGGTTGTGTTGTCCCTTCATCTTAATTCCCCTCATCGGCTCTGACCTTTATTGTTAAAGCGATGTAAAATTCTCTCACCTCACCATTCTGCCATCGTCTGAAATATTTTTTTTTTTTAAATTATAGCAAATGAACATGTTTAGGTCACGTTTAATAGTTTCGACGTATAAAATTTTCTTTCGTCACGTAACGCATTGCAAAAGCGAGGTAACTACGACCATAAAGACCTGGCCCCTGCGTGATAAAGGAGTTATTTATTGAGCGTGTTCAGACGATAGATTCGTGACACATAACGCGATACTCTGAATTGGTTATCAGTGATTATAAAGACACATTCCAGATAATTTACAGGCTTAGTCAGGACGGAGAATTTTTTGTACGTAGAAAATGTGTTTTCATATTTACCGTTAATTTAATTACAGTGGGAGAAAAGGATACGTTGAAAAACGACTGTCAAAAAAAATATTTGTAAGAATATAACATACCATACGCAGTGGCAGCCTGTGTGACTTAATTTTGCGCATACGAGGCTTAGAAGTACATAAGCATTACGGTCCCGCCATAGATAGACTGCGGTTGTGTGTGTGTGTGTGTGTGTGTGTGTGAGGCGGGAGCGCTAAGCTTGCCACTAACCGACGTATGTAATG
>PNEQ01109188.1:26495-46266 GCA_003012365.1 Medauroidea extradentata
TGCCAAGATAGCCTTGAAAACACTGACACAACGTAGCTGTCTGCAGACATCAAATATTACAATATCGGGATTCTTATTGGCTCAGTCAAATAGGGCAACAGCTCCACGTACAAGCTAAAGCCAGTAATCTTCTGGTAAGCTGGACGTGTATTGAAATCCATCAAACAGTCAACTTTTCCCGCGATAAACCATCATCTCTTCACTAATGCATTATCGCCTCTCCGCGCAAGCCACTCAGCTGGCACGCAATGCTTCACTTCGTAGGTACATAAATGTACTGTACGTTTAATAGTTACGTCAAAAAAATAATAGTCGTAACTCGCTGCAACACAGTTGAGCAGTAAGGTCGACCTTGAAGCGCGCATATAATGCCGCATCACCTCAACGAGCCAAGCGCTGAACTAGCGTGCAAGCTTCCGACCGAACGGTTCTTACTATGGGACACTAAGCGGTGACCATATAATTTTATTGGTGGAAAGTCTGTGTAGCATAATTCAGTGCCAGGTCGCAATCTGTGTTTCACATACGTCCGGTTAATACACTTTGAAGTACGGCAGCCTGAAAAGGCCGTTTTTAGCCATGTTGGAGGACTAAGAAACAGTATTTTTAATTAGCATAGTGTCTTAACTATGAGGTTCCGACCTTGTTTGAAGTGTGTTTTCTTTTCGTACGTTGGCACAATGGACACACGTGGAATATTTTCGTTGAAAAAACTTGTTTTCGAACACACTGCAACGCATTTGAAGCGTGGGGTAGGCGTCGACACAACATGCGCATCACGCCTCTCCCTAGCCTCTAGGTGCAAGTGTCTGGCATGCAGACTTCTCGCCGAAAACTCGCTACTATAAGACATTCAGATAAAGGGGTATTGTACACGCTCGTACCTTTAACAATATTCTGCGCCAGTATTTTTATACCTAAAAAAGACCGGAAAAACACCCGTTTTCGCCATTCGCTACAACTAGAAAAAACGCTAATGAGTAGTGGCGAACCTGCAATAGGTATACACGCGTGTCAAGTTCTCTAAGCCGACAGGACTCAAGAGCGATGAACAGTTTTCTATCAACGGCCGTAAGCTCTGCTCACAGCTCGCCGGCCTAGACAGGCGGCTCCCTTAAGGATGTTCAAGTGGGGAAAAATCATAATTTTATATTTGTATAAAATAGGGTTAGATTCGTAGACAATATTTGAGAGTACATTTTCTTCTCACGGAAAAAAAAAAATAGCTTAGCCAGTTTTTTCGTAGTGTCAGTTCAAAGTAAAATTTTGCATATTTTTACTTCATGCAAAACTAGAAAACCAGTAAACATCATGAAATAGAAAAAATCACATCAAAACTACACGCCACATTCTACGGCTTGAAGCACATAGAAACCATTAACATACATATTTTGTATTTAAAAAAATTTCTAAAAGTAATAAAAAATTAACAAAAGTGTTTTTATATGTTTCAAGTCATAGACGGTGACATGTAGTTTTTATGTGATTTTTTCCGTTTCATTATGTTTACTGGTTTTCAAGTTTTGCATGAAGTAAAAATATGCAAATTTTGACTTTGGACTGACATTTTGGTAAAACTGGCTGAGCTAAATTTTTTTTCGTAGGAGGAAAATGTTCTCTCAAACAGTGTCTACTAATCTAACCCCAATTTATGTAAATAGAAAATAATGATTTTTCCCGCATTGAAAGCCCTTAATAGTTAGTGGAACCTAGACTTTTTTACGTTCCAGGCACGGAAACGGGGATGGCGATAAGTCGAATATAACACGTGCGTCAAACACCTCATCGCCTCTATGGCGCGGAGAACTAAACTAGCGTGCAGTGTTCTCGTAGTAACCGTTTCTCAACGGGACTTCAAGCGATGACCCTGTTGTTTTATTTGTGGAAAGTATGTGGTAAAGTCCAATACAGGTTTATATGATTTTGTTTAACGATTACGGTTGATATTTTCTCAGCTACAGCAACGTGATAAAGTAATTTTTAGCACTTTGAGGAGCTTGGAAATCATGTTTTTAATTAGAGGACGGCATTTTTGAAATCATAGGGACACATTTTGAATTGTGTCTTCTTTTCGTAGACAAAGAAACTCGAAAATTTTTTAACCGTTACACAAGAAAAAATACTTTCCGTACCACGATGCAGCACGGCTCACATGCCAGGTTCACTAACGACTCTCTGAATAGTATCAGAACAACGAAAAACCAAATAATTTTGGATTATAATTTAATAAATTAAAGTTTAAAGTTTGATTTTCGGGGTGGTACTACTCCCACTTTATGGGAAAATTGAAAACAAATTTTCGACTTGCTTTATCGTAAGTTATTGCCATTCAGAATTAGCAGACTCCATCGTAATTCACCCTGTATAAGCATGGCGAAGCTGTGGTGTCGCGATACTCGTGCGAGGCGACGCGAGATCTCAGGCGGCTGTGCATTATTCATCGCGCGCCCGGGGTTTATACGGTGCGGGTTTTATCACCGCCTGTCCAGACGTTGCAACCTGTTGCCCCGGCCGTGTTAGGGGCGGGCAGGTGGCCACCCTGGCTCGCGGTCGATCTGTTCGCTGCGCTGCACCACCGCGCCACACCGCGCTAATTATGCTGTCCCTTCCCCCTTCCAGAGTCGCGCCGAGGTCATATCATCGACCTGACCCCATCTCCCATCCCATACACTGCCTTCCCAGGGGTGCAACAAGGATTTTTGTTGGGGGAAGGGGGTGTTTGTTACAGCCATGGCTATGATTACCTACCGGAGAGAGGGGGAGGGGGGTGAAGTGAAGAGATTTTGGTCAGCCCTTACAGTGGACGCTAGTTTTTTTACGTTTGAGGTACAGAAACAGGGAAGGCGATAAAGCCCTATACACAATTGAAAACTTTAGCATTTGACTTCAACATTTGACTTTACGATAGCTTTCAATACATTGCTTCTTATGGGGTCGTACACAATGGCGCCGCCAAACGTAAAGTCAAGCAGCCTTGACTTTACGTTTCCGAAAAACTGCAAGATGGCCGTTTGCAAAGAATAGCTGATTATGTACGTTATAATACAAAAATATTTTTTATGTGCATAATTTTATTCTCCATTACTAAGATTTCACGAAAAATGTAACAGGTTTTGTTTAAATGTGTTCGGAAAAACTTACAAATAGAATATGAGAAGTATTTGTAGATGAGCTATAAGTTTCGTCAGTAGATGGCGTTGCTTTTGTTCTGCAAAATATTATCATACACGGAACATATTTAAATAACTGGGCTTATTTTTGTTTATCTTCGTGATATGCTTTTATGGCAAGTACATAATGTTTTATATCATAACCCTTCCGTTTCAAAAAATGGATCCCAAAATCGTTTTCCAACTGTCGTTACTTTAACTTTAGGTTTTTATTGTTTATTGACAAAATACTTGCAGTAACAGAACCGTACACTCAAATGTTAAAATATTCAATTGTGTATAAGCCTTAAGACGAATGTAACACGTCCGTCAAACACCTCATCGTCTCGGCGTGTAGTACTTAATTAGCGTGCAATGTTTATGTAGAATGTGTTTTTCAATGGGACTTTAAGCGATGCCCCAGTTATTTTATTTCTCGAAAGTATGTGGTAAAGTTCAAATGTAGGTTTCTTATGATTTTGTTTTACGATTACGGTTGGTATTTTCTCAGGTAGGTCTATAGCGACGTGAAAAATTCAAAAATTCATTTTTAGTACTGTACTTTTCAGGAGCTTGGAAATTATGTTTTTAATTGACGGACGGCATTTTTTAAGAACATACGGACACAGTTTGAAGAGTGTTTTGTTTACGTAGATAAACGCATTGGAAACATTTTTAGTAAACTTTAGGGAACTTCAACTTCGGAAACCACCCCCGTTAGAGGTGAGAATCGGTCGGAGACTAATAGCTGGTATCTGTCATGTTCAAGAGTGCATCTTTAGGACGTGTGTGCTCCGCACGATACACCACCCGCTACGGTGGGAATATAGCAATTGGAAATCCCAATTCGTATCCTAAACCGTAAGGCCCGTCCAAGGATAAGAATGACGTACTCCGTGTTTCGATCTTCTTGGATCTCTTCAGGTAAGGGTAGGTTGCAGATTTCAGCAACCACCTTACGACACGGTTTACAGATTTCCGTAAACTTAGAGGTTGGCGTGAAAGGTACAAGAAACTTGACACCTTCGACATTTTTAGTAGTTATACAAGAAAAAATACTTTCCGTATCTCGCTACAGCACGTCTCACACTCCCGGTCCCATACAGCACGCGCTAGATGCCGCGACTGAGGAACGTAAACTAGCAGGCGGTAAGAGCTAGACTGATCAGTACTTCAACAACTGTGTCGCCCTTATGCACGGAGCGCGAAAACGACGTGCAGTGCTTTGTCCTTGGCTTTTTCCTATAGAACTGTAAGCAGTGACCCTACTTTTATTATTTACGTAAAGTGCACAACATAGCCCAACGCATGCTTATCAATTTTTTTTTTGGCGATTGCAGCTGGTATTTTGTACGTGGCAGCAGTATGAAGAAGGCCATTTTTTTAGCCATTTTCAGATGCTATGATGTTTCTAATCATGACATCTAGAAAATGAAAATAGAGAAGCATAGTTTTAAATGTGTTTTCTTTTCGGAGATAAAGAAATCAAACACACGTTTAGTTGCATTTCTTAAAAATTCTTTCTCCTAACACGCTGCAACAATGGTCGTGCGCCAGCTGTATATGGCTCTCAACATCTAGATCTTTATATATCACTGGTGAGGTATGACATGGTGTCAGTATGAAGCAGCGCCCGAATGAGGGGGCAGGGGAAACCGGAGATCCCCGATATAACCCGCCGACCAGCGGCATCGTCTTATACGATTCTCACGTGTGAGAATCCAAGGACACCTCACCGGAAGTCGAACACAAGGGGAGGGGGGGAGGGAGAAGGAGGTCACAAATCTGGGGATATTATGACGTCATTTCGATGCATAGGGCTCTACCGATCCCAATTAAGCGAGGGGTTCGCGGGTCCTCCCCCCGAAAATAAATTGGATTTCAAGGGGCTAAGTGCTGCTATTTCTGCAGTTTTCGTAAGAAAAAAATGAGGTGGTGGTTTGTCTGCACCCCACGGCTCCTCTTTGCTAGAGTTTTGTTGGATGATTTGGCACATACAACATTAATTATAGTTTTTAAATCCAAACAGTTAATTGTACGCAACTACTGGAAGAAAAATTGTAATATTAACTTACAGAAAAATAGCTATTATTGAAAATAGTTTTATTTATTTTCTGTGGGAGGAGACTTTGAACACCCCTTCTCCCCAAGATGCAACACTGCCGCCTTCCATATCACTGGCGTAACTAATGAGCGTGCAATAATCTAGCTGTTGCAACCAAGGTCGTTGACAGGATTTCCGGCCCAGTATGCAAGTAAATCTCTGGGGCTCCATAACTAGGGACACTGGAAAATCGCCGGGTAAGTTCACTGCTAGGCTCCAACGTGATGTGTATAACAGTGAATATTTTGTATCTCATGTTGTGTTGTAAGTTTATTTGAAGCATGTCGTTTACTTGAAGCGTTGTTTCTCTGTTCAACTGGCCCACTTAGAACAACACAGCTTATACACAGAACATGTGCGGCTTGTCTGAATATTGTTCACATTTGTCACAAAGTACGTCAACGAATTAATATGTGAGAAATAGATAACAGTTCATTGGAGACTATGTATGTTGACTATAAATATTTTCGAAATTTTTCACTTTGTTTGCCCTTACCATCTTAAATTCACCCTTTTCCTTTCAATATAGAATTTCACTATACGTAAAACGTATCAGTAAAACAATGCGGGTGTTTGCGTGTAGATACTTGACAACATATATAACATTTGAAAAATCCGATCGATGCAGGACTCATGTAGGCTATTTTTGCCCCTTCTCTTCCCTTTCCCTGATTGTGACTGAACAAACGGTGATAGTTTGCGTGGATGCGTATTTTTCACTAGAGTCCAGCGGGAGAAATGCAACTACGTCTCAACCGTTCTGCGATCGTCAAATGACAATATGGGATATCAGGAGCGTAGCTAAAAGGGGTGGATGGGTATTGGGGGTTCTAACCCCGCCCCCAATTAGCCTCAAAAATAATAATTAAAAAATAAAAGATAACGATATTTTGATCAATGTAGTATTCAACAGTGTTTCATAACGAAAAACTACTAAAACAGCACTATTTTGCATCTTAAAATCCAAAGGTTCTCAAGGGAGGACTCCCAGACCCCCCGCTTTAAAAGGATTGGTCGGTGTTCATTACATCATTCTCCAGGTAAACCCTCCTATTACACAAATCTTGACTACGCCACTGTGGGAAACTACAGCATCTTAGCATTGTTAAAGCACGAGGCATTTTAGCAATGACGAGAACTCGAAACACTAGCAAAATTCAATATAGCTCGCATCTATGAGACATTCAGTGGTGACAGTAGGGGTGGATCCAGCTGTAGGTTTTTTTTGGAGGGGGGGGGGCATATTCCTAAAAAGTAGTCATGCCCACACCCCGAGTAAAAGAAAGGGAGAGGGTCCTCCGGAAAAAAATGTAGTTATTAAGGCGCTAAATTGTGCTATTTAAGGCGGCATTTCCTAAACAACAAAATTGAATATACCACTTTAAATATTTGTAATATTTTATACATAAACTAGGCCTATACATGAAAGATTGAAAAAAGGGACCAGGACCCTTGCCTCCCCCCTGGACACGCGCCTGGGTAACACAGTTATGTTATGACTGGATTTGTTTGTTTGGACATACTCCATTACGAAATAATAATTATTTCGCAATGGAGTATGTCCAAACAAACAAATCCAGTCATGCACTCCCATTGCACAGTTCTTTCAAAGATAATACTAATATTTTATGACGTAATAATCACAGTTTACGTACATACACCTATATTTTTTTAAACGGTTCTGCACTAAGGTTTCCATACGTAAAAAAGGATTGCAAAAACACACGTTTTCGTCATTTTCGACGCGAAAAATAACTTTAAAGTTTAATTATTAGCGGAGGAACTGGCGTTGGTATTCACAATAGAATTTGGCAAGCAAGACTTATTTTGGACACGTAAAACTACTCGGGTTACTTTTTGAATACCTCTGAGTTTAAGTATTGTCCTGCCCAGGCTAACCTTGCGACTTCATACAACCGCCTAATGGCGTATGTGCACGATTTTACTTAAAATAAAACAATACCATTGCAGGAATCTGTCTAACGTACATTTATTGGTTAATATATTTTAATTTGCAAGAGTTTTGCTTCTGGATTGCAGTATTTTGGGAAACCTTGCAACCCAAATATTGGACACCTTAAGTTAGGACTCGTTTTACCTAAGTAAGATGCGGGAGCTTTTAGTGGCCAGGTAGGGCGCTGCCTTACCCGCGCGTGAGAGGCTGATAAGCGACGGAGCAGTAGGGTCGACCTTGAAGCGCGCATCAAATGCCGCGTCGCCTCAACGAGCCAAGCGCTGAAATAGCGTGCACGGTTCCCGCCGAACGGTTTTTGCTATGGGACACTAAGTGGTGACCATATAATTTTATTGGTGGAAAGTCTGCAACTAAGTTCAGTGCAGGTCGCAACCTGAGTTTCACATTCATCCGGTTTGTCTATTTTGAAGTACGGCAGTCTGAAAAGGCCGTTTTCAGCCATGTTGGAGAACTTAGAAACAGTGTTTTTAATGAGCGTGGTGTCTTAACAATCAGGTTCCGACCTTGTCTGAAGTTTGTTTTCTTTTCGTACGTTGGCACAATGGGCACACGTGGAATATTTGCGTAGAAAAAGCCTGTTTACGAACACACTGCAACGCATTTCAAGCGTGGGGTAGACGGCCGCCTTTAGGTGGTGTCTTATCTCGCGTGTAAAATAATTTTATTTTTCGCTTTTTGTAAGTTCTGAGAATAAAAACGAGATTTTTGCTTTTACAGCGTGAATTTAAGTTACCTTGCGTTACAGTACGAGCATCGCAGTTGAACTAAGGATATTGACTGTTCTGAACCATAAGTTAACGTTTGGGTCAACAAAAAATCTTTGTTATTGTAATTTTAGACATGGCGACATTCAAAAGGGTTCATTATATTGTATACAGCCGATACAGTATATTTCAAATTTATATGTCAGTATTTTGTGGGGAATTAACTTATATTCAGGCCTTAATCAATCGAGCAAATTAAGAAAACAAAAAATAGTTTGACTGATTGTTACGTAAATATAGTTTAAAAGTTCAAATGCTATGCTTTTACTGTAGCGCAAGATAATAATGATTTACGGCATAATCGCAAATGTCACACAATCCCTCTCAAAAATTTAAAAGAATAGAAAAATAAAATAATTCAACAAGCGGAGTTGGACCCCACCTTGAGCCATATGTTTGCACCTGCGATAACATTGCTAGTAACACGTGTTTTCAACCAAGATACTACCAAAATTTTTATGAAATGATTGAAAATGGTTGGTGACATCGTGTTTACAAAATTTTAGGCAATGATATTTCATTAACCTCGTTTATATTTTAAAAAAAAATGTTAATTACATTAGGTATCCATTGTTTATGGAAAACATTGACTGTCAACAAGAGTTATGAATTTTGGAACCATATTGTTAACATTATTTTCCCGACCCATTATGGGGCGATCTAGATAAAATGACGTTGAATACAAAATGCTATCAGTAGTGTTCGTAACTACGTTGTAAACAAGATGTTACCAACAATTTCCAAGAATTTTTGCAACATTTGTTACGAACTTTGTAAAAACACGTATTATAAGCAATATTATCACTGGGGTAAACAAGTATTCAATTGTATTTTTATCGTCAATATAGTTATTAATGTCCATTAGTATTTTTTATTACTTTATTAGTAACGTTGGTGTTTAGAGCAATGTTTAGAGCAGTTTTACATAATTTGTCGGCAACATTTTTGTAAGTAACATATTGTACACTCGAAACTGGAAACTGTGAATATTCAGTTACCCAGTGATTTTCCACTGATTTAAATGGTTGAAAGTATATAGATAATCCTTCTGGAATTGGAGGAAAACTATAGATTGTATCAGCGAAGTAAATTCACAGATTGAATCTTAATATTTTACTAATTTACTCTAAATGTAATTCTGCTTACTTATATCTTAAGCTCAAGAAAAACATGCACCAAAGTTAAAACCACAGAGCACGAGCGGGATTTGAATCCACAATTTTTAGCACGTCAGTCAGTTACTTTAACCACTGACCCAATGTAAACACTTGATGTAAATAGCGGCCATAAAAATTACTTTCATTATTGTTTACCAGACATGAATGTTACCCCTGTACATAGTTTTCTTAGTAGTACAATTGCTATTTGTTCTAAAGTGGGGGTTTTTCAAAGCAGTACAGCTTCATAGTGAGCAACGGAGCAGAAATTAAAATTACTTAGACGAACTATCCGCAACAGTCAAACAACAAGAGTACTTATTGCCGTGTTTATTTACTGTATATATTAATGTATTTAAACGTAACTTAACAAAAAACATACTTTAAACAACTAGCAAACATAAATTAGCAGCATGATTACTATGGATATGGTGGTACGATATTTATTACAGTTAGACTTAGATAATATGAATTTGAAATTGTTGATATAACATTTATCATTTATTTACAGATCTAAAATGTTGTTATAAAATTACGGATAGATTAATAGAATTTGTACTGATTAATTAGAGAAATATTCTTTCCAATTTATTCAGTCATCCCAGTCTTCTGTTTTTTTTTTTTTTTCATTTTTATTTATCAGTCAGCATTGACAGAACAACAGTGGAAAAACCTTGCAAATTACTGAAACTATGACAATTCCGCTCATTATAATTTAGAATGTAATTAACGTTGTTGATGCTTTATTTTCTATAGCCTTTACCCATATTGCGGCTGTGAGAGAAGACGAGTGTGTTGCTATGGAACCTTTTAAATTCGTGAGTATATTTTAACTGAAGTCATGAAAAAGAGGCCAGATGTTTCAGCCAGTTTTTTTTTTTGCATCAGCAAACCTCTACACAGTAAAAACGTATTATTTACAGCCAAGACAAAAATTTATTTGAAGCAGATAGCTTGCAGCAAATATGTCATTTTGCACAGAAACAAAAACGTTAAAAACAAATCTTAGGCGTAGTATAATTCTACCTTTAGAAAGATTTTTTTTGCGAACAAAATTTTTTTCTTTGATGCAAACAAATGATATTTTTATCAACAAAAAACGTTTCTTAAAAATTCAACTCACTGTGACTGGGAATTAACTATTTTAATGACAGCATAATTTTTCTTGCAGTCACTGTTTACTTTGAACAAAAAATATCTTTGCGAGTTGCGACAAAACTACTTTTCCGTGGTTCATATTTAAACAAAAATGATCTTCGCCACACCAAGTATACAGGCAGACGGTTAGAATGAATATAATTCACTAGAAAACAAAAAAATTTATATGTCGATATTTGTATACAAGATTCACATATAACATGTAACATGTTAGGAACGTCGCAATATAGCAGAATTCTGGAACGTTATGGAGGCAAAATTTCGAGCTCTTCCTTGCGATTGGTAGAGAATATTCAATGTAATACGAGGTATGTATTTTTTCATTTCAATTTCTGCTTTTTACCACTGGTTGATATCAAATTGGCTCGTGACTCACAAACATAGTGCATTCATTTTATCAGTTCTTAAAAGTTAAGGCAGCAATACAACCGCCTTACTGAATTGTCGTTTCTGCCTCCTTATTTTTTTAATCACTGAGAGAAGAAAAAAGTGGAATTTTCTTTTATATATTAAATTTTATTTACCTAACACCACACTCGGCTACAGTGCAGGAATGACGTCTGAACTGTTGGGACTATCTAGTAATTATAATCAAGCAAAATTTTAACTTTTCACTTACATTAGAGACGAAAAAAATGAAGGGGAAATCAAAGAATGCAGTACGGCGGATGATCTCTATACTTAACGTCTGAAGCTGCTATAAATATTTATTAGTGGTTTAGAGGTTTTTCGTAAGGACTTAAAAAAAGCGGTACTCGTACTGAGAAATATATTTTTGTAGATACATTTCTCTGATCCTGTTAAAACAGGAATAACAATTTTTTTTTGTTGACACTGTTAGAATTGTTCTCCGAGTGTAGAACGAACAGATTAATTTGGAGTATGAGAACAGTCTGTTCGTTCTATGTGCAGAGTAAAAGGTTACTTCTACAGAACAGATAGATAGTTTTAGATTCGGATTGTTGTAGGAACAATTCAGATAGTACTCACAGCCAAACCAGTTTGTAGTTCGTGTTTTAACTGGATGATACTACTTCGAACAGTATTTTCTTCGCAGTGCATGTTTAAAGGGAATGATTTGTAGACAGACCAATAGTGTACGAGGCGACTTTGTGCTTGTATTCCAAACAAACACCAATACACAACTTCCCACAATTCCTTGCACATCCTCTACATGGAATACGCCCTCTGTCTCGTGACGGAAAATGGCGAAAATTCAGTTTTTTTGTAGTTTTTTGCAGATATGAATATCATTGTTAAAGAATCTTTAAAAAATGTATAGGTGTGTACCACATACATATATCTTTAATATTACGCCATGAAATTATTGGGTCACCACTGACTCGATTGAATAGGTTGGTTATCGGTGAGAAGACTGCATGCATGTTCTGTGACTTGAGTCGAACGCGCAAAATACGTAGGCGTTTGCATTTATGAGAAGACTTTTAGCTCGAGGAAATCCTCCGATAAGATTACGGGTGTATTACATTTTATCGCAAACTAATCGAAGTACTTAAATACATTTTTTAGAAGGAAATGTATTTGTGTGTCTTCAGTTTTTTCAGTAAGCCTACAGGCAGGGTTCCGCTAATTCGCATTGTTATTCGGTGACAAGCTAAATTTCCCTATTCTGTACACCGTTGACCATTCAACATATTCAATTTTGGGTGTTCTGGTAAATAAACAGATAATCTGAGCCTAAAACAAATTTGAAATAATTCCTTATATCCTTATAGCTAAAGTTTGTAACTTTCGTCACTAATCAATATAAAAACCAAAATTTTTAGTGCTCAAAGTTACCCCGCAAGGTCAAAGTAACCCCGGTTTACGGTACAGCATACCAGAGCACAATCGGCTATATCATTGTCTATGATCCTCTATGTGTTGTCTTTCATGTGTCACCTCTTTACACTCTACCGTGGAAACCGAGTGAAGTGGCGCCACGGTAACAAGTTGGACTCGCATTCGGGAGAACCCGGGTTCGATCCCTGTCTCAGGCCATCCTGATTTCGGTTTTCCACGGTTTTCCGAAATCACTCCAGGCGAATGCTGGGATGGTTCCTTAACAAAGGCCATGGCCGACTCCTCTCCCAACTCCTGTCATTGTACCAAGTTGTGTCCGTCTCTAATGACCTCGCTGTCGACGAGACGTAAAGCCCACTTTATCTTACCTCAATGCCTCTTCTAGGCCTCTGTTATTGAGCCATAACGTTTATTAAAATTGTATTATTATGATTTTCTCTTCGACAAAGCATATTAAGTATACTTTGTAAACTGCTTGGCATAAATAATAATGGAGTCATTCATTAATTTGCCATGCAGAATCGCTGCGAGAGAATTTTTGAAAGTTAACATATAATTCTCTACAGTGTTCTCCCCAGCAAAAATTCAGAGCTGGGTGGTTCACGATACCAGCTGGGTGCATCGTGGAATAAGCTTGACGGTGTTGATGGGAACGTCTGCTTCTTAGCCGGGTGGTAAAGAAAACTAGCCGGGTGGGGCGCCCAGCAAAATGGGCCTGGGGAGAGCACTGCTCTAGCAATGATTCTGCATGACAAATTAATGAGAGATTCCATTATTATTTATGTCAAGCAATTTACCAAGAACCATATCTTATGCTTTGTCGAAGGGTAAATTTTGCTTATACAATTTGAATAAATGTTATGGTTCAACGACTGAAAATGCAATAAAATTGTAACTCCCCCTTAAGTTCGAACAGAACTTTGTCATATCTTCTTCCATCGAGGACTTCTCTGATCGTCATATGCCACAGTAAAATTAATACATATTTTAATACGAGCTATTTTAAAGTTTTTACCACGGTTTTAAATGAGTATAATCTACATAATGCATATAACTGCTGAAATAATATTTACTTCAAAAACACACTTGGCTACAATGGTTTATTACCTTCCAGTAGAGCTGTTACGCGAACTATATTTCTGAATCAAACATCATTGTGAACATCTGTATATGCTCACTGGTGTACCTTGTTTCGCATAACTACATACAGTATGAAAGTTTCGAGGGCATTTATTTTTGTGGTGTATGTTCAGTGCAGTGTTAGTTAACATAACATCTAAATTTCAGTTCTGAAATGTTCCTAATTAGTTCTACCATTTCACCAGGTACGCAGGGTTATAGCCAAAATTTGTGATTAGGGGGGTCATGAAGCTGGGAGTTTAAGAAACAATGATTCCCCACCAATGAAGAAGGGGGTCCTCCCCCGGGAAAATTTGGGTATTCAAGGTGCAAAATGGTGCTATTTAAGCAGTTTTCGTAACGAAACTGGTTAATTTTGTAAGTTTATATATGACATTTTAAAAGTCAGGTAAGGGGGGTCTCGACCCCATTGGACCTCTCTGTTCTGGCTATGTTCCTGAGGTACGGATGCAGTGACGAATTTTTAGTAGGGGACGGCATAAAAATAAAAAATATTTCTGCTGGTGTTCGTTCTAACCCAAGATTCAGTTTGTTACTGACCGTACTTTTCACACATAGCACAGTAAAAAGTTACACAAAATTACATATAGTTAAAGGTTTCTTATTAATTTTTTAGGTATTTATGTAAGTTTGGAGGAACTAAATAATTAATAATTATATAGTTTATCCCTTACCGCTATTACGTTCTTATGGCGATATTTTTACTTGATAAACTCCTCCTGACTTCTCGTCCACCAGACGTACAGCATTCTGACATCGTCTGCTTTGTTCAACATGCACTCAAACGCATTACAACATATTTTATTTTGTGTACACACGCAGGAGCCCGTGTTTACTTTTACCGCGTTCTATCTACTCAGTTCTGCTCGGGAGCAGGGTAGACCTGAGTAGATCCGGCGAAGAGATCGAGTTGAATTTTCATAGATTTCAGACGGAGGTAAACTGTACTCGCAACAGGTTTTCGAACGGGTTTACAGTAACTCCAACTCCGTCGAGTAGATCGAGTAGGGTTTTCGTAAGCGCGTGTGGTATAAGGAAGGAGTAGAGATGAGGAAATATGTCTGGCGAGGCAGATAACATTGGTCGTCATGACGACTTCCTGGACCGCCAGCTCATGCCGTGGTGACGTCCTGGGGAACTTGACCCGCTGTTCCGGGGTTCACCCTCGTGCCGACCCTCCTGGTGACGTCACACCGCCATGTTGCGGAAACTGCGGTTGTAGAGGCGCGCCGTGTGTTCCCAGCATACGCCATATGGAGCTAGTACACTGTGCTATATCCCGCAATAATTTGTACTAGATCTGCCGTACTATAAAGTGAACACACTGCATAAAGTTTTCTTTCAGCCGTTTTGCAACGATCTTTACTATGTTTAGTATGTATGAAAACTTCCATGTAACTAAAAACCAGTGTAAACATTTCATCACTCTCAAACGTTAACTTCTATTGACCCAATAAAACATATTTTTAATGAATTACAAGTTCTGCTAAGTTAATAGCCTGCACTGAATCTTGTACGCGCAAGTATTTAAAGAATGCCAGGCCATAAGCAGTAAACTTCAAGTTACTTCCCTAAAGCAATTCGGCAGCAAAAAAAAATCATTACTTTACATTCCTAACGACAACTGTGGGAAAACCTATATCGATTCAACCGAACTCGACCAAAGCGGTACTTTCCGTATGTGCTGCGTACACCAGTGAACGCATCGATTGTTGAATTTCCGAATGAGCGGAATGTCAAATTAACTGCCGTATTCCCACGGACGTGCAACAGAATTATGTGTTTGAAAGTTTGGAACATTATGCTTCACGGTTTCGTATTGGTGTAAGAAAAAAAAACAACGCAGCTTCGGCGTTAAAGTCATTACGTTTAGTTGTACTCGGTGGAAGACACGACAGATTGTCAACAACTCCTGCACTTCACAATACATATACGAGCTGCCGTCAGGGACTTAATTGTGTACATAGACATGGGGGGGGGGGGGGGGCGTTTGGGGGGGGGGTAGGAGGGCACATTATCCCTTTCTCACCTTAAAAATAAACATATTTTTCCTACAAAACGAAAAATATTTGTACATTACATCTATTTGATGTAGATGCAAATATTGATTTGTACTTTAGTAAAATACTTTTGTCACACGCCAATTCCGAGTTCTTTGTCTCGGAAAACCAAGAGTAGGGAAAATAAAAGATTAAACAAGCCAAGTTGGCAGTAGCCAACACATCCAGTCAATTAGGTTTATTTCATCCTTTATTTTTTGTTCACTCTTTCATTTCTAAGACGACATAACTCTGTAATGACGTATCATGGGCCGGGTTTAAGGGTATGATCAATAATTTCTACCGCTTTTACGGCAATTATCTTTTAAATCCTAACAAGAGAAGATATCGAAATACTGTTGCACAGTTTTGTTAAAAACACTGTTGCACAGTTTTGTTAAAAACACTGTTACACAGTTTTGTTAAAAACACTGTTTAATATGTTAAGTAGATTTTTTTTTCAAAACCAAGCACAGTGTTCTCCCCAGCACAAATTTAGAGCTGGGTGGTTTACGAGACCAGCTGAGTACATCGTGGAATAAGCTTGATAATGTTGATGGGAATATCTGTTTCTTAGCCGGGTGGTAGAGAAAACTATCCGGGTGGAACGCCCGGCAAAATGGGCCTGGGGAGAACACTGCAAACACTCAATGGTTTCAGCAAATCCACACAATATTTTGTCCAGAAAAAATTACACTACGTAGTAAAAACCAATTGTAACAAAAGTGTGCAACAATTTTTCGATATCTGCTCTCGTTTAGGAATAAAAAATACTAATTAACATTAAAACAGTATGAATGATGGATCATGGCCTCTCTTTTCCATCCTCCCGTATCAACTCGCGTCCTTTACACCCATTTTCAGCACCTTATTATTATTAGAAATATTACTCTTTTCTGTCCTCTAGGCGTGTATGATATCAAAAACAATAATTACATAATGACTGCTTACCCTAATGCAGTTATTTGGAATCACTGTTCACGAAAACAAAAATGGTAAAAAATAAGTTTTAAAAATAACATTAATATACATACAAGTCAAGCAAAGGAACTTGTCGCTGTTACGCACTTTTAAAAATAGTGATGAAAATATTTTTCACGTTTTCTCCTCGTTAAAATTGTGTTCATGGGAAAGTGCGCTATTGGGAAAGTTGTACCTAGGCCCGGATCTGGTGGTAAATCCGGTCCTGGGCTATGTCCACATTATTGCACTAAATAATTTACCCGCATTGCTAGAATCTTGCTAGTACATTATTGCCTTCATACAATTTAACGGCAATGTGTGTCGTTCGGATAAGATGGCGTACAGAGCGCGGGTGTAAAGCTCTATGCGAGAATCAGCTATCAGCTAGCCATCAGGGAAGCGGCTGTAACCTTGACCAACTAGCATGAAGGATAAGCCATACAAGAGCGAAGTCGCAGAGTATATAGGTCGTTCGGGACAAAATGAGCAATAAAGAATTTAACATTTGTAAAATAATCACTAGCCGTTACTGCATATATAATTTGACGTTATCAATAGTTACTTAACTTATTGTATGGTTGGCAATGAATTGTCGAACGTATTTCCGTGTCTTTTCCCATTTAAATAGAACACTACTGAAATAAATTCAGCTGAAATCGACATACTTCTGTTTCATAGAATTAATTAACTTAAAAAAAACTGTACAAGTTGCTGCCGACTCCACAATTTATCTTACACGCGCAAATATCAAGTGATGTGTCCAGAGAGGTTAGACATTTTCCGTCTTTAGCCGTTATGCGTGGAAAGATACGAATTGATAGAAAACAGAAATTTAGCAGGGCTTTTTGTGTGCTCAATTTATCCCGAACCGCCTATAGAGGAGAACAGTTATTATCTCTAGCAGATCAGCTATACGCGGCTTTGTAAAATATGACTGACAGTGGACTCTGCTCCAAGTGTCTCCCGACTGACTGTTCATTTCCGTTAGTTAGTTCTGCGTACATAGTCCTACTGCCCGCTTTTTTCCCTCTATCCTGTGACTGGGGCGCAACAGCCAAAAATTCCGAGGGGGAGGAAAGGGTGGGCAATCGTAATAATTACTGTTCTAATATTCATATTTAAGAGGTTGCGTCACCTCTTTTGTTTGTAATATCAGCTTTCGTTTGATAAATGAAGGACGTGAGTAATAACCGTCAATGTTTCTTTTTAGAAACATTACATGTTACTGTTAGTTGCGTATTATTTGAAAAAATCTGTACTGGGAGTTATTTAGTATTTATAATTTGCTAAGAGAGACGTTGTATGTTGAACTGTAAATTAACATCATTATTTCATATTTACGCTTTAATTTTTGGAATACAATGTACACAATGAACAGTAAAGTAATTAGCTATGCCGCTATTGAAATATTTTCCACTAAACCTTGTCAAATTTTTTTATCAGGAAGGAATTAAGAAAAATTCAACATAAGTGACATGTGCTCTTAAGTAGGTACCATAGTCACAATCTTGAATAACAAAGCTTGGCTGTCATAAAATGCCTTTTAATTACATATTATATTACCAAAGTAAAGAACATGTAAACTTATTGAATGTCGACAGGTATAATGTTTAAGGTTTGTCCCTGTTTCATGGATTCAGAGGGGTACAGTACACCCTTGTCTCCCCGTGGCGTTGCACCCCTGTCTGTGTCAATTAGTTTAGGTTAGTTTATGTTTGTTTACATAAGTCTTCTTGTACACTAAGTTAGCCATATGTACTAATCACTCAATTAGACAGGATATTAGCTAGCGCGGTACTTTGGTGTTTACCTTCCTCAAGGTTAATTCTACCGCAGGTTAGGAATATAATCGATTTTCTTACGTACAAGATTGGCAAGGAAAAAATTCTGCCGTTAGTTACACTCACGTAACTGTAAGGGGTCTAGTGAGTGAAGAGATTTTGGCCAGTCGTTAACATCTAGATAAGCAGCGCTGATGAGGGGTGACATGATGTCAGTATGGAGCAGCGCTGGAATGAAAGGACGAGGGAAACGGGAGATCCCCGAGAAAACTCGCCTTTCAACTTTTGTCGGCTTCGCAATTTGGTGGGATTTCATTTGCAATCTGCCCAAACAAAATTGTTTAAATGTTTTACGTCTAGTTTATTCACTCGTGGTGTTTTTATTTGGCAAGGTCACAGTTTTATATTGTAGCCGCGTTGATTTAGTAAGAAGATTTTAGTAACATTACCACATGTTCAAAATATTCGTTTTTACAAATAATAATTTAAAACTATAAAATACATCACTTTATTAACACAGTTGTACAAACTCCAATATTTCGCATAATCGAATATCGAGCGAGATGACCCAACGGTAACACGTTTGATTCGTATTCGGGAGGACCCGGGTTCGATCACCGGATCCGGCCATCTTGATTTCGGCTTTCCATTGTTTCCCGAAATCGCTCCAGACGAATGCTGGGATGGTTCCTCAAGATGGCGTAGTATATAATTCCGCGCTAAAAGCACCAGTTTAGAGTAGTAGGTTTCTCGAAGCCAGTTTACAAGAACCAGAAAACAGTAATCCCAGCCAATAGTTTTTGCCAATTTTCTGAGCAAAAATTTTTCTCGAGTGCCTAATGACCTCGCTGTCGACGAGACGTAAAGCCTACTTACCTTACCTTCGCATAAATAAAAATCCCGTAATTATTTGTTCCTCTAGTACGAGGTCTCATATTTTTTGAAAATTTATTCTTAAATTATTTTGAACCACGTCTCACAACAAACATTTGCACTATCTTTTCAGCTCACATCAGGTTTCCAAATAAATAGTCAAAATGTTGTCGAACATTCACAAAATACTGTATATGAAACACTGTAAAGTAATTTCAAAGGTAACAATAATTAACAGCCGACTTCATTAAAGAGAGCACGTTTTAGGGAATTTTAGAATATTAACAACATACTGGGATGAAAAGTGTTCTTTCTCCGCATTTTATCGGAACTCTCTCAATCGCTCTCTGTATTTTTCTTGGAATGTGTTCAAATGGTATCGATGCCTTATCGTCAAATACTGATAAACCAATAACGTTAAGTTAATCTTGACAGCATAATCCACGGTCGGAAGTCTTTTTTTTACAATCGACTCTTTCTGCTGGAGCAAATGCGGCTGGCCCAAAGTCAAGCAACATGTTTCTCGTGATACATGTTTCAATTGTATAAAGTACATTTCATACGCAAATTCATCTTCCCTCCTTTTCCTTTCCAGTGCATTCATCCGTTCTTCTGTCCTCACCACTGAGTACAGAAGGATAACAGAGACGTCAGTAACACGATGAGCCGACTTCCTTATTTAACATATTTAACAGTTCCCAAGTATGGTGGGTGGGAGCGTAAAAAACAATAACAAATCTACATAAAAATACCATTCACAGACTAACATTTCCAAATTAATAATTACAGTGTTTAACTTATGCCAGATATGATCAATATAAATATATATCAATTATTATCAATTACTTCGCGAGTTTAATGTTAA